>JANAVB010011199.1:2291130-2397494 GCA_029216955.1 Iris pallida | reverse complement strand
CACATAATGCTCTAATATCTCAAGGTACTGTTTATATTATATACATCAGATATTTCTGTACTGTTCTACATTCCAATATTTTACCTGACATGATATCCATTTTATATATTCTATCTATATTCCAGTATTGATATTTCATCTTGTATTCTTATAATTATCGCTTATAAAATTTGCCAATTCATATGGATTGTTGTTAGCATTTGTACTTGCTTTATTATGTCATGATAACCCCGTTGATGTTTACAGATGATATAGATGCTGACTGCTCGACCTTTTATGGGTTTGACATAGATGGTGAGTAGACATGTGACATACCTGTGGAGCCGGGTAGAAGCATGGAAAATATGGAGTTCATGCGGATCACAAATTGCCGCATATGAACCTTTGGCCAAACAAGACCGCATAAAGGATAGCCGCATGACAGATTCAATTGCTTATGCGGCCCCCGACAAAACAGCTGCAGTAGAAAGATATGCGGCCAAGAGGAGCAGTTCGTCTAATAAAGTTGACAAGTCCTGTCAAAACTAACAAAAGTCACAGCTCTGACACTTTGACAAAAAGATAAGATAAGAGACGTCACCAAAAAGCAGTGTTCATACGCTTTCATGCGGACAGAAGCCGCATGATCCTTATACGGCTCAAACATATGCGGCCCCAAACTTCATACGGCTAAAGGTGACTGTGACCCAAGCCGCATGAGCTTTATGCGGCCAAAATATATAATCTATGCATGTGGGCTAAGGAAGCTTACGACTTAAGCCGCATGAGTCTCATGCAGCCCCACATGGCCGAAAACTGAGAGACTCGTGCAGCTCAAAATGATTCCTATGACATGACACATAGAAGACTGACCAAGTCCTAACTGTCCAGATTTTTTACAGCAAAATCCCAATAGATCGACAGATGGCGGCCAAAGAGCGAGTGTTCACATACTAATCGGCCACGTGGCCATAGGCCATCTATGCGGCTCCACATACATACCACTATAAATAGCAGGGTGCTACACCCCTGCAAAAGGCTGGCAACCTTCAGAAAAAAAAAATTTCTTCAAGAGTTCAAGACTGCGTCAGATAGTCCACGGAGTAAGGCAGAGTTGATAGCACTTTCCCGAGCCTCCACCGTTACCCCCAGAATCAAAACTAAACAATTTTACTTGGATTGTTTCCTAGGATTTCTTTCTAGGCATTCCTTTGTAAAAGCGAGTTTGTAATCAATTTTAGCATTTCTGTAATACCTATCTTTGATTTTTTATGGCAAACACGATGACGACTCTGCTCGGGGCATCCTTCTCTTCCGATGAGAAGCTTGTGACGCAATCTGACGCGTCCAAACTCGGCTTTACGCAGCAAATGCTTGTGGTTCGCTTCTACCAACAAGCCTTCGAAGAATTGCTCTTTGAAGGGAGCGCCAGCCCGTCTCAGAAGCGAGCCAACCCAAGAAACCTCGCAGGACGTCGGTGCGCAGAACTGTTGCCCCCCGACCAAGTTCTCGAAGAAGCTCCTTTAGCAGCCCAAGACGTTGACCAAAGCTCTCATGCGGCTTTGCTTCCGACCGTAGAGGACCCTACTGTCCCCAAAACTAGCAGAGGAAAACAGTAGGATGCTGAGTTTTTGGGGGAACAAGGGAAATCCATGCGGACAAAGAAGAAGCCGCATAAGAGAGATGGGCAGTCTGTCCATGCAGCGGTCAACTCTGGCCGCAGGCAGATAACTCATGCTGCAGCCAACTCTGGCCGCAGGAAGATGGCCCATGCGGCAGCCAACTCTGACCGCAGAAATATGGCCTATGTGATAGCCAGCTCTGGCCGCATGAAGATAGCCCATACGGCACCCAAACCTGGCCTCAGACAGGATGTTCCATGCGGCCCTGTCAGAAGCTCTGTATTCAGTCGCCTGTCATGCGGACCCGAAGCCATACGGCCCATTGAGAATGTGGGATGTATTAATCTGGAATCTTTCTACTATGCGCCTTCGGGTGTTAAGTCAAAGAAGTCTAGGACAGTACGGGCCCAACAAGCCCAATCAACTGTCCAAGTTGCTGATTGTCAGCAGGTCCCATTGACTATTACACGGGCTCCTGATAGAAAATTGTACAGAACCACCCTCGTCCAGTCCCCTAAGGCTAACGGACAGGGTAGGTCTTAAAAGTATCCCTCCAACGATCCAGAGCAAGTGCTTTTACTAGCCATAGATCAGGGAGAAAATATAATACCTAAGTACCCGTGCGCTCGGAGTACCCGAGTCCACAAGTTTGGTGCAAAGGTAGGTCAGCTTGCTACCGACTTGCGTGAGGTGATTACTCACAAACGCAAGGTGGCATCATTGGCATGCAATGAGTCCTTCTCGGGACGTCGTTGCACCCAAGTCATCACTAATTGCTGCTGCGATAAATTAGAACGACAGTCAGTTTTCCAGCGATTGCAGCAACCAGCACCTATCCGACAATAACTGAAAAAACAGGTACAAATTTTGGGAGACGAGGAGTTTCTTCTCGCCTCCTGTAATTCAATTCAGAAGGTTTACAAGGGAGAAAAGAATACAGGCACTTCCAGCCCGGCGATCTCGGCCAGTATTACAAGGAGACCCTCATCTGGAGGGTTGCCACCAACAACCACAGGGGGTGTCTATTTAGGCACTCAATCTAAAAAGAAGCTTCCAGTACCTGGGGGTGCACCTTTAGCCTCTTTGAGAGTAGATGAAGCTGGGGGTAGCAGTCTCCTCAGTATATACGACAACCCGGTGTACCAAGAGCACACACAGGGGATAGAGATCCCCCAGAACTGTACAACAGACTTAGATTTCCCTGAGGGCCATCACCCTCATCAAGACGATGCGGCTTCCTGCGCAGGGGGTAGCACCCCTTTTGAGTCTGAGAAAGATGACATTCCGATATTTTTCGATGATTTCTCTATACAAGGGTACTACACAGAGAGTACCTCTGCTACAATCCCTTCCACCTCTACCCACGTGAGGACAGTCTTTATGGCTGACGGTGATCATGAAGCACCTTCCGACCGACAACGGCTAGAAGTGTTGGAAGCCATGCTCCTATCCTTGGTCAAGTCCATGGACGAGATCAAAGCCGCCTTGCCAACTCAACCAGCAAGGACGCCTGGACAAACAAGCTTAGGACCCGCTGTCAACACGGACTCCAACACGACCGCCCCTCCTTTGGGTGATGATCCCGTAGGAGCATCCGTTCCTTCAGCCGCAGATGAAGCCAAGGAGGGAAGTCCAGGAGCTTCGAGCGATGTTTAATACCGAGACTCCTCTCGGGACCTCAGGATATGGTAGCATATCCCGTTGTATGGAGAGATGTGCCTTTTCTACCACGGTACAAGCTGTTCCTTATCGATTCATATGATGGAAAGACCTCTGCTAGTCAGTATATGAATTACTTTGAAGTCACAACCGACCACTTGCCGCATAGTGACGTCATCCTTACACGATTATTCATTAGAGCATTAGAGGGGATCGCGTTTGACTAGTACCACAACCTTTCTGACAACTACATCCATTCTTTTGACGGCTTCAAGCACATGTTCCTGGAAAGATTCTACGAAGTGGGGCATGATGTAATGATGTCATCTCTCATGGATGTCGTTCAGGGAGAAGGGATCTGACAAGGAACTATATCGAGCGGTTCCGCCAAACCATAACGAGGTTGTCCCAAGGCAATCCTGAGAGCTCCTTGATTGAAATCTGCCAGAAGAATTTGCTCCCCGCAATCAACCTCTGGATGGGCGACGATCAGTTCAGGGATTGGATAACCTTCATCATAAGTGCTACTAACGCAGAGGCGAAGTTGAAGAAGGCTCGCCAGCTGGGACTACACATCCCAGACGGGGAGGATAAGGACAGACGTCCTGGTTCTACCTCCAGCAACAACAATAGTGGCACCACCGCCAACCGGAACAATAAGGACAAATAGGCCATGGTCGTTGATGCAACCCAGAAGCGCAAACAAAAGCAGGCGGAACGTTCGTGGCCTAAGGTGAATTACTCATTTGAAGATAGTCATGTAAAACCTATCTTCGATATGCTCTTGCAAGGGGGTAGGATCCAGCTCCCTCCACCAAGGCGTGGGCTCCGAGCAGCAGAAATAGAGGACCCAAAATACTGTCACTTCTACCACTACGTCCATCATTTCACTCATGACTGCTTCTAATTGAAGCGGTACATTCAGAGTCTTATCGACTCCAAAGCTCTGTCGATAGACTTTGAAGAGGTTACCATGGCAGCGAACATGGTGTCAATTTATTTCGGTAATTTCCCTCCGATAAGCACTCTAGACGGGGTAATACCTGTCCCCCGGGCGACGATAGAGATTACCAATCTTCCACCCGTTCGGAACCAGACATCTGGACTGGTACCTCTCACCACCTAGCGAGGAGAAATTATGTGGGTACACCCGAACTTGGTGCCTGAAGTTACCTAGGCGGTGTCATCTCCTACCAACAAGAAGAAGGATAGGAAGTCTAAATCTTGCCATACAATTTTAGCCGAGGCTGAGGAAGCTGCAGCCGTTGTTATCCAGTCTGGTGCGCAAGTCCAGCCCGTACGGGATAGTTCAGTCAGGATCCTCAGCCGGCAACATTGCCTCCTTCTGACATTCCAAGGACATCTCAGCCTCCACTGCTGGATAAATCCAGGCCAAAGGAAACTCGCTTCGATAGGCACTCCGTAATGATGTACCTCAGGGACTGGAGAGACCTTACAACTTTGACATATTAGCACAATTGGCTAATACGCCAGCAAAGTTGTCGTTATACGAGCTTCTAAGGCTCTCCAAGGATCTTCGTGTTACATTAAGCGAAGAACTCCAAAATGTTGATGCCTACTTAGCTCAGGTCAAGCCTCCAGGGGAAGACCCGCTAGCAGATCTACAGGGCAGCGATAGCATAGATGCAATGCCCAACATCATATTTACTCCACAGGACATGTTGATCAAGTCCAATCTACATGATTGCCCCTTGTACTACACTGGATACATAGGCGATATCAAGGTAGATCAGATGCATATCGACCCTGGCTCGTCAATAAGCATCATCCCGAAAAGTTTGCTCCAACTTTTTGGCATCCCTTTGCACCAGCTAGCAGCGACCAATACTGCCATTAGCGGTTTTAACTCGGGAATGAGTTATCCTCTGGGGAAGATCTGATTGAAATGTCAGATTGGCGACCTGAAGACAGAGGTCACCTGCTACATCATAGATGCAATACCTCCTATAACATCCTCCTAGGACATCCGTGGATATATGACTATATGATTGTGCCATCCATCCTTCACCAGTGCTTCAAATATGTCAATAAGCACGACTTCGTGAAGACTGAATTTGTCGATATCGATCCCTTCAAAGGGTTTAAATCTTATTATTCTTCGAAGGCTTGTCTATATGACGAATCCCGATAATATATAACTGACAAACTGGAGGTCATCATAGGGCCGAAAAAACCCTTGAGAATCCGTCTCCAGGCTCGCAAATCGGGCAAGGCCGCATCCCTCGTCACAACTTTGCATAAAGAGGTGCTCGGTTCTCCTACCTCGCCTACGCAATTGGAACCAATGGTCATACGGCTCCCGAGATCCAGCCAGGAGCCAAAACCTGCCACGGGACCGATGGTGATCCGATTACCAAAATCCAATCAAAGGCAACAAGAAGATGAGAGGCCCTCTATAACGCCGATGGTGATCAGATTGCCAAAGTCCACTCAAAGGCAATCGGAAGATACTAAGTCCCCTGCCGAACCAATTGTCATCCGTCTTCCCAAGACGAGCCGACAACCAAGTGCCGATCCAACACTCTCAGGCAAGCTAATACCTCATGTTGAACCCTTGGAGGTCAAGTTGCCCAAGATAGCCTCTCGACCTCTAAACTCGCAGGGGGTAGCTGAAGAAGACGTAGAGCTCGCCAAGTACTTGGTTACACAGGTGGATAGCCCCTCTCCTGATGATGTAATCCATATGGGCAAAATTCCTTATTTTATCAATAAGAGGCTGCCGTTAGACTATCCTGAGTATGATAAGCCTAATCTAATGTATGCTGCACGGGACTGTCTAGACGTTAGTCTGTACACACGGGTGACAACCGTCCATATCCCAAATCGACTTACTCCTGTTAAAGGCTGCGAAACCCATAAATTTTAGATTTATTTTTTGGTTTTTGTTGATAATTAGATTGGTCAGTTTATTATTGTTGTTATTATTATAATTTGGAAAACCATATTTTTTATAAAAAATAAAAATTTATTATTCATTGAATCTTTATTGTTGGCCTGACCCGTCCCGAACCCGTCTCGATCCATTTTTGAAATCGAACCCAATCTCGGTTTTTCATTTTAAAGTTATTTATTTATTATTTATATATTACTATATTTCCTTTTTAAGGAAATTCCTTTATTTTTCCCTCTCCAGAATATTTTCTTCACCTTCCTTTCCTTTCCGTTCACTCCTCAGCCGAAGACCCCCGGCCTTCCCGTAACAACCGCCGCCATCACCCTCATCTTCCGTAACCTTCCAACGAATCTTGGTTTCCCGTAACCCCAAGCCTCTCCCTATAAAACCCCCTTTCTCCTTATCCACTCTCCATCCCTCTCCCAAATCCCTAATCCCCAAACTTCTTTCCGGCGACCCGACCCGAGCCCAGGCGAGCCCCGCCTCCAGCGTCTTTTCGTCGCCGTTCTCGCAGACTTCCACGCCAGCCCTCGCCGTCCGCCCCGACTCTGGCACCGATCCTTCCCGAGCGGCGACCCCCGTCGCCGCTATCCCCGTGGCCTAGGCCAACCGTCGACCACCGAGCCCCGGCCCTTGCGCGCCCCTCCGGCCCCGAGCCCCTGTCCGCGTTTGCCCTGACGCCATCGACCCCCTACCGTTCCCGATCCGCTGTTCCCGTGCCCAGCTTGCTGTCCCGATCCGGTGTTTCGGCTTCACGTGGCCCTGATCCCTCCGTGTGTTTTAGGATTTTTTCGAGTTCGCGGGATTTTGTTTTCTCCAATTTTACATCTGAGAGCTCTAGTCGAGCCCCGAGGTATATTTTTCATGTCCTCGTGTTCCTTTGGGTTGTGTGTCGATGATGATTCGGTCTCGATTCCGCTATGGGAATCGATTTGATTCGTTACGGTTGTGGTTCGGACTTTCTGAACTCCTTTCGAATTGTCCTGTGACCTAGCTATTTCTAGCTTGGGTTTTTCTGTGGATATTTTCTTAGGTTTTGTGAATGTTCTTCTTAGCCTTGGCTAATTGGAATGGTTCTGTAGTTTTTCGGACTTTCCGAGTTAGTTTTCGATCTTATTTCTGTGGCGTTTTCCCTGGTATAGTTATGTTATGAGATTTCGGATTGGTGGCTATGCGTATTATGGTAATTGACCGGAGTTTGGAGTGGTTGGAAACTTATATATATAACTATTTCTGGATATTTTTGTATCGCCAAATTTGGCTGGGTTGTCCTAGTTACAAAGGAGATGCTGTCCAATTTTTCTAAAAATATTTTGAAAACCTTTTTGGTTTATTTCCTGAGTTTGGCTATGGTCCTTTGACAGTTTTGTATTGTTTGGCTTCGGATAATATTTTTGGGCGACTATCGTATCGGTCCATGGGCCCTAGCGAAATGCAAACGAAACCGACATTTTCGGACATTGAGACATAAGCTAATTGCAATGTGATATTAAGACCAAGTCTGAGACTTACCCTATTTTTTATATTTTATAAAATTATTTAGTACTTGTTACTGGGTATTTTCATATTTCGAGTGCAGGGCCTCGGCCTGCTGAATGGACCGCTTCCCGGCGTTCAGAGCTCAACAGCAATATTTAAATTAATGTATGTAAATAAGTTGTAAGGGCATAAGCCCAGTTTTCTATTTCTTTTCTGCGACCCTGCATTGTGTAGCATAGACTTTTTCTTTATTTTTCTGGATTATTGACTTGGTCGTTAAACGCGTAGAATGTTAAAAATGAATATCTATTTTTATATAGAAAATTAATAAGTTTTTCTCACATTAAGTAATTTTGTAATTTAACAAATTCATTATTTCTCATTAAAAAGAAAGTCTAGTTTTATATATATTACGAAAATACCAAGTTTTGACAATTAACCTGGAAAATGCTATTTTTTTAAAAATATTTGATTAACTTTTACACCGTAAATTAATTAATAATAGATCGCAACGCTAAACGTGTTCCGATAGAATAATTTTAACAAACTTAAAATTGATTAGGATCTTCTTTTAGAGATTATAACTAGCATACCTAGATATGGTTCAATTATGATTCTAAGACGGGATTCTCAACTGTAGGATTTCGAGGACGAGTTTGACTTCCCCGGTACCGACTTCCAATCCAGTCAACTGCAAAGGCAAGTACGGTTATGTTTATTTGGCAATTTAATTAGTAATTGTTATATTGCATGCTTAAACTACATTGCTACACGAAACTCTCTCTTAGAGTATTGATTGTTATTGATTGTGGGATATTGGGGGAGTAGTGTAGTGTTTTATGACCAATACCTTCATATTGCGTAATTGTGCGAGCTTATCACTCTTACACATGGGGTAAGCCGTATCGTATCACTAGGATACTATTGTACAACCCAAGCCGGTCATATACAGTACCGATTCAAATCACATTGTTTTCAATTGTTGGAAAATATTGTTCAAGTATTTCAAAACTGTTTAAGATTACAAATTTCCATTATTATTTAAATTGTTAGATTTTTATAATTGTACTTTGCTCATTTCCTGACTGGATTCCCCACCCCCAATAGGTAACATTGATGAGGCTGAGCTATTATATAATATAGCTATTATGATCCAGTGCTTTACCCTGCGGTGCTTCCAGAGTCTCACTTGGAGGATGTTGATCCCGAGGCTGATGAGCCAACTATGTAGATAGTTGTTGTTTATTTCTAGTTTTCTTTGTGTTGGAGTTGAACTCTTATTTCAGTATCTTATTATCAGTTGTATCTTTCTTTGTTGGACAAATTAAAGTTTTTAAATGTTCGTAATATTAGAAGTTCTGACAAATGTATATTGTTGTTGAGATAAACCTGCAAGTGGAAACAGCTTAATGCCGCCGTCTCACAATGGTGCAGGCTGGGCATGATCCGATTCGACCCAACAATTTAGGATCGGGTCGTGACAAAGGCGCCTACTTCCTAGTCCCAGACAGAAGAGGATGGGATCACACGATCATCTTTGGCCAGAAAGAAGGTCCCCAATCTTTCACGCCACAAGAGTCTGATCTCGGACCCAACGCTGGAAGATTACTGCTCTACCTGTATAGTCATCAAGCCAAGTACTTCATGCAAAAGCAGGGGTACGACATGGAAGCTACCCCGGGTCTGAATCACGGCAGCGGTCGGCGATAGTCCAACAAGCTTTGGTAGAGCCTGTTATGGGTTGCCCTAACCTAATATGATCTATTTATTCACATACACGTATACATGTACTATATATGTTTATATATATACACACATATACATATTTTTATAATATATATATTTTTACAAATACACGTATACACATATATCATATATATATATATATTCACTTATACGTACACACACACTCATGTATAATATATTTATTTATATCTATACAAACACATTTATACATTTATGTATTTTCATATAAATACACATACACCCATATATTTATTATACATATATATATTCACTTATATATTTGTTAAAGGATAAAATGATAATAACTAATAATATGTAATTTATATTTAATAACCATAATAATATTATTAATATTATATAACTTCAATAAAATAATAATAATACTAATAATAACAACGAAATTCAATAAACTAATATTGGTGTATATACCATGATGTACAGTCTAATTATCCCAAAAATGTACAAGGACCTATTTATATACAATTATTATTGAATATCACTAATAATAATATTTATAATATTTAAATACGAATACTTAGAAATATTTCTCAGTTTATTAAAATGGAATACAACACCATCTTACAAAATACGTCAACACATATGTCATTGGACGTCTCACCTGACTACATGGGCTTGAGCTCAGTTGGGGTCCAGTCCGGGCTGATTTGGTACAACCAGGTCTCCTAAAACTCAATAATATAATTAAATAATAAATAAAATCTTCGGTAAGGGTTAAGTCGCAACTTGGCCTGGTTTTCCTAGTTAGGACGTCACTATGACTCGGCCTTCCCTACCAGGGCTAATACACTAGTCAAAGCACGCCATTACACTATCCGTGCCTCGATTCCTAGTCGTCTTGTACTCCAAAACTCTACCATGGCTAAAGGCATCTACCGTAATAATTAATTAAAATAATTATTCATAAAAATCTAAAAATCACCATTTTAATTAAATAAAAATATTTCAAAAAAATTTCGGGAATGGAGGCTACAAATCTACCCACCTTAAAATAATTTCGTCCTCGAAATTCTAATTCATAATTATTCCAAAAAATCAAAGTCTACTATTTCCTTAATCTTCTCAAAAAATAGTTTATACCTTTCTCCTAGCCATCTAACCTCCAGGACTTCTACCCACCTTTGGTCACACTACTCCTCAAAGCTATGTTACTAAAACTTGTAATCTTCCAACTAATTGCTAAAATTGCTACAAATAGATATCTACTGCTTTTGGCCTCTATAATCCTCTCATATCTATCAAATAACCCAAAATCTAACAATCAACAATTTACACAAGTAGCTAAGAATATTGGCAAATTCTAATAAGCATGACCATTCGTCTTCTGAAATAGGCAGGATAGGAAGATAAGGGAGGATAATCAAGAGCAACTATGAAGTTTCAAGAGGGGTAGAGAGTATCCAACGACACAGCTAAAATATTTACGAACCATTGACTTATTTGCTAGACTGGGTTACTCTAGTCTAGTCAATTGCTAAATCGAAAAACCCTTCGCTTCTTAGAGGGTCTTACAATCCATGCAATACAAAAATTTTGTTCCCGCCATTACATTCTAAACAAGGTTCCACAATAGAACAGAATTTGGGAAATCAAGGTTGTGATATATTCCGTGGTTATTTAAACACACATACAAGGAATATAATTGTAATGGAAGATCGTATCATGACTTCTAGGTAGATGGAATATGGGTTACGGATGGCATCACATCCTAAGAGGTGGAGACTACATAATAGGTATAGGGTCTGATTTCAAAAATAGTTTAGTTCTATAGTCCAAATATGGTGGTGTGCATGGATGGGTTCTACTGGGCCTTAATGGGTTCTCTATTTGGACATCAGTCGTTGGTTGGATGAACATTGGATTTCGATCTATAAGGATTGGACAAGATCCCAATGATGAAACTCTTCATACTAGATTAGGGTATCCTAGATTAGGTTTCTATCCAAGGGTTGAGCTAGTTGTCCGTCCGGTTGGTTAGCTAGGTCCCTAAAGCCCAAAATGCGCTTTCGGTGACTTTTGTGTTTAAGTAGCACATGAGGCCTCAATTGGGTGGTACCTTAGTAGCAGGCGTGTTGTGGGCTTTGAGTTGATCACAACCATATATTGGGTCGAATGAATTGAGTCAAGGTTGAGGCTCTAGTGGAAGTTAGGAAGTATATCGGTACTATGGTAAGGGTTTTAGCTATTGCTTTTGTCCTGAAAGTCGTACCAGAAAAATAGAGTACAAGGGGGACGGGTTTGAGTGGGACATGATATACCTAGATAAAGGTGGACTCGTCTAGATCTTGCATATAAAATTTGTTGGAGGATAACAGCTGGTCTCGTGCTTCGAATATTAATGACACGGTCGGGGCACAAAATAATCTAAATGAAAAGTGGGAGTCTATGGGGCACTACTTATCATCCTAATAGGAATTGTTCTAATCAATCGGTAATCCTCGTACGTCCTAAAAATTTTGAAAGTTTACAGTCTACCCACCTTAGAAGCTAGGCTATGGTTTTAGGAATAAAGAGGTTAAGAGGATTCCTAAGTCCAGATATTGTACCTTGACTCTTATTAATAAAGAATAAGGCACGACATAACGGATACAGTAGGTATAAGTCAAGTCAAGGATCGTTCTTCAATAAATGGAAAAACGAGTGTGTACAATGACACAGGGTCAATTAATTAGAGGAACATACACATCCATAGTATACAAGAGTTATTGACGGGGTAACGAACTCTAAGGTAAAAAGGTTTCTAACGATTGGGTCGTGAACTTCTATTGGTGTCGAACCTGCCAGACTATTGTCACAAGGGTTCTAGTTAAACCAAACTTCAAACACATGATTAGAGGCATCATAATATTTGGTCTCTGGAGAATATGTAGTCTCCTATGTTGGCATTTGATCAAGAGAAAGATCCTAGTCATTCTTGGACTCCAATGACTAAAAGATTAAGATAGCAGGTTTAGTGTCGAAGGGAGGACGAGTAACTCAAGGCAAGGTTCCAGTCACAGGGCTGGCCGATGGTAGCTACACTTGCGTATACAACTATCTTAGCCATGGGGATACTATGTATCTACCTACCAATTACGAGCTTTCGTCTTTCTAATCGGTGCAAGACAAAACAATAAAGAGTTCAAGAGAGATGTCACTGAATACAATTACGTAATTCAAAGGCGAATGTATAATTCAAGAGAAATTGTCAAAGCAGTCGCGGATGAGATCCTAGAGGCATCTACATCTCAATCCGCGTAGGGTAATTAGATGAAAAGCGAACCAATTGTATCATGGTTGATCAGACCGTAATACAATGATTCTGATTAGACAATATGTTAGCGGGCGTCCCCAATAAACATATGTCCTGAATCAAGCTCGATAAAAGAGTAAACTTGCAAAACTAGGCTGTAATAGCAGCGTTGGTCCAGATTAGTCTAAATATAAGTAGACGAGATTTTTGGAAAGGAGGCGCAAATAGTTCGAGTTTTGTGAGAATCAAAATCTAACTCGAGATTCGTACACGAATTGCAGAATCAGAAATTATAAACTAAATCTTTACAGCAAAAGAGAATTTAAAATAGACAATTTTAACTTATGATATACGATTTATATCTAAATAAGAAAATTGAACAGTTTATCAAAATTAACGCCTTAATTCCAGGCAAGCCTAACATACCAAGCGAATAATATATCCACATTGGATCACATTGTTATATCAAAAGTAGTAGTGTACCTATAGGGATCTAGCAAGCTATCTAAATTGCATGGCCTATCTAATAACCTTAACTACCCAACGGTCAATTTGAACAAGGGACTCCTAGTCCTAGTTATTCTCCTAAATTATTTTAATCCTAATTTTGAATGAGCATTTCCTGGGCGCAGGCTCGTAATAGTACGACTAACGTACCATCGCGAATTTGCAATCTTTTGCGAAAACTGACCTGCATGGGCTACCACAAAAACTTGTCACGACCCGCACCCGCTTTTCGGATACGAGACGTGCCCAAGCCAGCCTACGCCGCAGAGTCGGCGGTAGAACACTGTCAAACCCGCAAGAAATAAATGCTCAAAAATACAACATTTGCTACTCATTCACATTTCTACATTTATTACAACATTTATAATTAAAGAAAATACAAGATTTTATAATTATTGAAATTGATACAATTGCTTTCTATTTCTAGGTTGACCTCAGCATACCCAAGCCTTCCCAATGCTAAGAGTGATCGCGGCTAAACCTAAAAAATGTTGGTTTCTAGTCAGGAATGGAACAAGTACACAAACCAACGGCAATGCAAAAACATAATAGAATTAACAAGACATGAAAATAACATATGAGAGATAAAAAAATAGAAGATAACTGATGACATGGCACGATGGAGAATAAAAGAAAAAATAAAAAGACAACTACCTATGTGGTGTGAAATATCCTTTTCAACATGTGAACGGCTAGGGGAAAAATACGGCACCCTGCACGTGTCGTTTGCAGCTGCTATCATTCACGAAAGACACGGGGGATAGTTCTGGGTAGTCCACATGTATACTAAGATATTTCCCCTCCCGACTACTCCGTGTGAAGAGCGTGTCAACAAGCAGCAAGATATATGTGTAGACATGAAATGAAAAGACTACTATGAATCGAAAGCAATCAGAAAGTGCACTTGCCTGAGGTCCTTAGCTGGAAAAACTAATAATACTATACCACTCAATGAGCCACAATCAATCAACACATGCAGAAGTCTCCAGATGCTGAAATAAATATTACCAACATTCTCAGAATAGTCAAATTAGCTAGGATTGCCTGTCTTTAAGTCCAATTCTGGACACAGGGATAAAACGGAAATTTCAGGCAAAAATGATGTCCGCCGTTGGACCCGCTTTGCACCGAAATGCGTGCCAGAGTCAACGGTCTCTAAAGTTATCAAACTATATGTCAATAGGTCCAGTTTTCCGATTCGAACCCAACCGTATGTCCAGAGTTGGATTCCGGCAGGCCGTGCACAAAATTGTCCGTTGAGTGGAAACGTGGGGCCCGCAAAACGGTAATTTTATCAACTGTCTCAGAATTGGACCAAACTTGGCATACAGGACCAGAAAAATGATACGGTCCTGTTGGCACAAGTTTCGTCTCGATCTGACGAGCGTGCACAAAATAATTAGGAAATTTGTACAGAGGCCGATACGGTGAATTTCGACGGATACGTATCAAATTCGTCGCACACACGCGACCAATTTGAATTCCGTCAAAGCCCACACGACCACGAGGCCGATACGCAGCTTTTGATACTTTCGGTTCGCGAGCACGTCGCCCGGATTGGCGGGACGCACGTCGTATCGAGGCATTTTTTAATATTTTAAAACAGGTTTTCGGCAAACTTCGGGATTTGATTTCTCGACGCTGAGTCGACGAAATCCGATTCTACAAAAAGGAAATCGAAGCCCTATAGGTTGTCTAAAATACTTGTTTAATTAGATTTTTAAATTGCTCGATGGTTCGACCAAAATCGGTCTTCCAAATCAAGGTGTTAGGACTGAAAATACGCTCCGTTTTGGCAGTTTTTCGTCGATCTTGGGTTCGATTTCTCGACAGGTATATTACGTATCCTTGTAAACTAATTTATGCACTTGGAAGAGGGTTATATCGTGAGCGTACCAAAGTTGATGGATCACAAAACGATCGAGCGATCGTCGAGAGATCACATCGCAAACTCAGCGCCTTCACCCGCTACTGCTGTTGCTGTATGCTGTGCGGCCTGGTTTGCCCTGCGCGCGTGCTGGTTCGACGACCGGTGGAGGCCTGTGGTGGCGCCGAGGGTGGCACGCGTACTTGAGGCGGTGGCGTCGGTGGTTGGTTTTAGGGCTTGGAGGTTCTCGAGCACTCCTCTGTCTCTCTCTCTCGTATGTATATAAATATATATATATATATATATATATATATATATATATATATATATATATATATATATATTTTATATATATATATATATAAAAAAAATATATATATATTATATATATATATATACTATGGTTTACAGAACGCGGGGGGGGGGGGGGGGGGGGGGGGGGGGGGGACGGTTAGCCATAGGTAAATTTTCGTATAGGTCCCTGTACCTTCAATATTTACATATGAGTCCCTGCTGGGTCAAATTTGATATTATAAATTACAAATAAACTTATTCTCTTATAATATATATATATATATATATATATATATATATATATATATATATATATATATATATATATATATATATATATATAAAACAATATATATATATATATATATATATATATATATTATATATATATATATATATATATATATATATATATAATATATATTTTATAGAGGAAAATGTACCTAAGGTCGACCTTAGGTAAGTTACCTAAGGTCGACCTCATTTTTCTCACTTTACAACATTTTTTTCTTGAATTTTTTTTATGGGATTCATCTACACCTTATTGATTGGCAACATACCAAATTTCAAAAAAAAAAAAATATTGTTTAGCCCCCTATCAATAAGGTGCAAAATCGACGGTGTAGCAGCAAAGTTTTAGACCGTCGATTTTGTAAGGGATAGATAGGGGGGCTAAACAATATTATTTTTTCTTGAAATTTGGTATGTTGCCAATCAATAAGGTGTAGATGAATCCCATAAAAAAATTCAAGAAAAAAATGTTGTAAAGTGAGGAAAAATGAGGTCGACCTTAGGTAACTTACCTAAGGTCGACCTTAGTACATTTTCCTCTATTTTATATATATATATATATATATATATATATAATATATATATATATATATATATATATATATATATATATATATATATATAAAATATATATATATATATATAAGTATATATATATATATTTTTTTTACATGTACTATATATGTTTATATATATACACACATATACGTATTTTTATAATATATATATTTTTACAAATACACGTATACACACACACATATATATATATATATATATATATATATATATATATATATATATATATATATATATATATATATATATTCACTTATACGTACACACACACTCATGTATAATATATTTATTTATATCTATACAAACACATTTACATATTTATATATTTTCATATAAATACACATACACCCATATATTTATTATACATATATATATTCACTTATATCTTTTGTTAAAGGATAAAATGATAATAACTAATAATAATAAGTAATTTATATTTAATAACCATAATAATATTATTAATATTATATAACTTCAATAAAATAATAATAATACTAATAATAATAACGAAATTCAATAAACTAATATTGGTGTATATACCATCATGCACAGTCTAATTATCCCAAAATATATAAGGACCTATTTATATACAATTATTATTGAATATCACTAATAATAATATTTATAATATTTAAATACGAATACTTAAAAATATTCCTCAGTTTATTAAAATGGAATACAACACCATATTACAAAATACGTCAACACGTATGTCATTGGACGTCTTGCCTGACTACATGGGCTTGAGCTCAGTTCGGGTCCAGTCCGGGCTGATTTGGTACAACCGGGTCTCCTAAAACTCAATTATATAATTAAATAATAAATAAAATCTTCGGTAAGGGTTAAGTCGCAACTTGGCCTGGTTTTCCTAGTTAGGACGTTACTATGACTCGGTCTTCCCTACTAGGGCTAATACACTAGTCAAAGCACACCATTACACTATCTGTGCCTCGATTCCTAGTCGTCTTGTACTCCAAAACTCTACCATGGCTAAAGGCATCTACCGTAATAATTAATTAAAATAATTATTCATAAAATCTAAAAATCACCATTTTAATTAAATAAAAAATATTTTGAAAAATTTTCGGGAAAGGAGGCTACATTTCAGCATTTATTTAAACCAAAAAAATCTTCTGCAAAGGTAATTCAGAGAACATATTTCCTGATGTGATTAGCCAAGTAAGTTCAATGTGGCAAGATAGAATTGGCAAGTTGAATGAATAAAAAAGGCTAATAATGTAGGAATATAAGGAAATTCAATTTAAATAGTTCACAGAGAACACAATCATCCAACTAGACAAATCCAGCCATATAAAATTTGTTGGGAATCAGATACGCCCTCCTGCGCTCCCATACCGTATCTGAGACGTTGCTGCAGCGAAAACTTAGGCCAACCCACCTGAAATAACCAACCCCCATCTAACGGACACCAAGCACAGATAAAGACAAGTATATGGCAGTGACTACGTCACCTTGACAAATCCCAATCTCTATAAATCAGATGAAATTACAAGATTGACAAAAACTAATGTCGAACCATTTGCCCTAATAGGTTCAACCCCCTCACCACACTCAAGAAGAAAAGAAAGATTACAATTAAAATCGCTCACCAACCCGTAGCAATCTTCCTACATGTCATGCTCCATAACCAAAATACTAGAGAGCGGGGGCGGACATAGCCAGCTACGTATATGGAAGTGTAATCTACCTCGATATACGATCACGGCTATCTAGATATATGAGGGTTTATCTACAAGCCATCAGTCTCTTATGGTTAAGAACAAGCCTAGTGTCTCAATCTCAAGCAAGTAATAATAGTTACAAGATGTTAAACCATCAGATATTCAATAGTAAGGCGTCCCATATATTTCATATACAGATGATCATGAAGCTAGTCCTACAAAATACGAGGACTAGCAAGAGTTTCAGTCATACATGATCAACCCTAGGATTTGTCAATCATGTTACAGTCCTTAGGCAGACAAGAATATAAGTATTCAACACGAGCTAACACTTGCTCGGCGGCTAAACGTCTCAAAAGAATAATTTTACAATAGAGCGGGAGAGCAAAATAAAATCCACTCGTTAACAGGGTTACGCCTAGTGTTCACCATCTGGCTGGAAGACAGGTAGATCCTCGGGTGCTACTCCAAAATCTGGCCATACAAAACCAGCTGGGTCAAATCCCAAAAAGAGCAAGTGCCTCAAGGGATGCTTCACTTAAGAACTAAAATCAGCATATTAGCACATGAGACATAAATGAAATAACAAAAGACATGAGTTAAGGAAAACGGGATGATAAACGATAAGATAACTAAAGAACTATTCCGATAACCAAGTTACAACCTGCACTACCAGAATAGGCTAAATTAGCGACGTCCAAAAACATCACTAATAAGTAAAAATACGTCGCTAAATATATTTAGCGACGTAATTAGCGACGAAATAAGCAGGTCGTCGAAAAGCTAGTCGCAGAACAAAAGTTCATCGCCAATCGTCGCTGTATATAGCGACGTCTATTCGTCGACGTTCGGCGACATTAACAGTACGTCGCCAACTTAGAGACGTATATAGTGACGTCTATTCGTCACATGTAGTGACATGGCAAGGTTTGCCACGTCAGCACGTTGAGCGACGTTTAGCGACGGGCCGTCGCAGTTAGCGACGTGAAGATACATCTTTGCGACGTACTTCAGCGTCGCAAAATGTCGTAAACCGTCGCTAATATGCTGAAAAATTAAAAAAATAAAATGCAATTTTCAAATCCGACGTGAAGATACATCTTTAGCTCTTCTTCTTCTTCTTCTTCTTCTTCTTCTTCTTCTTCCTCCTCTACATCTTCACTTTCATCTGCATTTTCCTCTTCAGATAATTCTACTTCTTCTACACAATTAGATGTGTAATGAGGAACTTCCGTCGTGTCTACTTCTATAATATTTGTTACAAGAGGTAGTTCATCCTCTTGATAAGCTATATCGTCAACCTCAAAGGTATTTCTAGCTTTGGTCTTGCATACTGCCCACCAGTCCGACCTTGTTGTTCTCCGTTTAGGATAACTTGTGAAGTACATGAGCTGAGCCTGACTTGATAGGACAAATGGTTCATAGGCTTGATATCGATGTCGATAGTTTATATCCACAAGACCGTGCTTGTCTACTTTCCAGCCTTGACCTTCAATCGGATCGAACCAATCACACCTGAATAACACAATCTTAGCAGGCTCTATTCCATAACTATATGTCAGCTCCACAATCTCCCGTAGGACGCTATAGAAATCGTTGTCTGCATCAACATCTTTGTAGTTCGAAGATCTGATACACAAACAGCTATTTTTGGTGGAATCGAGATCCACAAAGTTGTCTCTGATCGGGCAAGTTGTTAACTTGAACGTAAACCCATTTACACAGTAGCTTGGCCATATTTTTGTAGTATAAATTGGTCCCTTGGCTAGCGTTCTAATAGACTCATTCTCAAGTCTTGCGTATGGACGATCGACCTAAATACCACGAAAAAATAAATTAAGCTCATTCTCAAATACATATACAGAAAGGTAATTACAGAGTTCTCAAGTCTTACATATGCACTCAACCATGATGGAAAATAACGCCTCATTTTTTGTTCTAGTCCTTCTTCTGTTATGTGTGGCCTACCTGACCTCACATCATCATTAAATATGCTAGAAACAACATCGTTCAATTAATGTAATAGTATAATAATCAACACTATTAAAATAATGTAGACATATTAATTACTTACCCCTCCAGCTTCTCTAATTCATCATCGTCGCAGTTGAGTAATACATACACCTGAGCAGCCCTTAGCTCATCATCGTTCAGATATCTCTTCTTCATTTTACCCAATGGCTTTCTTGGAGCATTGAATACCTTCAGTATTGTATCATTACATTCATGATCTCCGTCGTCATTTCTAAAAGCTCTCGTTCTATTAGTTGCAACATGAGGCTTGAAATACATCGAACAAAAATTTGTAATCTCCTCGAGAATATAGGCTTCACAAATAGAACCCTCGACCCGTGCCTTATTTTTTACCTTTCTTTTTAGGTAATTCAAATATCGCTCGAATGGGTACATCCATCGATATTCGACGGGTCCACCAATACGTGCCTCATAGGATAGATGAATCGACAAATGCTCCATAGAGTCGAGGAATCCAGAAGGAAACACCCTCTCTAGCTTGCACAGTGTTACCACAATGTCCTTCTCTTGCTTTTCTAGACGATCAACGAGCAATTTCTTAGAACAAAGATCCCTGGAGAATATGCTAAGCTCCGTCAATGGATCCCAAACTGCTTGCGGTAAGAATTCCCGAAATGCAATCGGAATTAACCTCTCCATGAATACGTGACAATCGTGGCTCTTCATACCCGACAATTTGTTTTCCTTCGGATCGACACATCTTCTCAGATTTGACACATATCCGTCTAGAAATTTTAGGCCCTGAATCCACCGACAAAGTCTCACTTTATCCTTCTTGTCCAGTGAGAAAATTGACTTCGGCAGGAACTGCTTTCCATTCTCCTCTATCAAATGCAACGCAGGACGTTTGCATATTTCTTCTAAGTCCTACCTGGCCTTGGAATTGTCTTTCATTTTTCCCTTTACGTCCATCATAGTATTAATTATGTTATCAAACACATTCTTCGCAATATGCATGACATCAATATTATGTCTGATCAGATTGGTACTCCAATATGGCAGATCCCAGAATATGCTTCTCTTTGTCCAGTTATGATCATTACCAAATCCATCGCACTTGTATCTAGTTGTAGGATCTTCGATAGCACTTGGAAAATCTCTAACCTCCTCTCATATCGTGGCTCCGTACCACCTTGGCGGTGGATCAGCCTTCTCTACAACGTCGGCACGGAATGCATTTATGTTCCTTCTGAACGGATGATCTTTTAGCAGAAATTGTCAATGACAATCAAAGAAGTACGATTTTCCTCCGTGTTTCAAACGGAAAGTCTTAGTACGGTCCAGCAATACGGACATAAGAGACGGCCATAAGTGCTCCATCCAGATAACATTCCATAGGCCGGAAAGTCGTTGATGGTCCACATAAGGGTTGCCTTTATCTAAAAATTCTGCTTCCTGGAAACATCGTACGTGTTAGCGCCTACTTTCCATAACTGATTCAACTCATCTATCAAAGGCTGTAAGTACACATCAGTGTTCCGCTTGGGATTGTTCGGACCAGGAATTATAACGGTTAGAAACATGTACTGAGTCTTCATGCACATCCAAGGCGGTAGGTTATACGGAGTGACAATCACAGGCCAGCACGAATACTAGGATCCCGAAAGACCAAAAGGAGTAAAATCGTCAGAAGATAGCCCCAATCCTGACATTACGCGGATCTGAAGCAAAATCAGGATACACCCGATCAAAGTGCTTCCACGCTTCTCCATCGGATGGGTGATCTAACACTCCTTCAATCTGTTCTCACATGTGCCAACTCATATTTTCGGCCGTCTCTTTCACTAGAAATAATCTTTGCAACCGCGGTGTTAAAGGCAAGTAGTGCATTGAATCGGTCGGTCTTCTTGCACCGGTAGACCTTCCTGTACTAGTTGTCTTATAGTGATCAGCACCACAAAATCTGCACACATCTGCGTCCTTGTCGTCTTTGTAGTACAGCATGCACCCATTGCGACAAGAATCAATTTTCTTGTATCCTATCCAGAGCGATCTTACCATCCTCTTAGACCGATAGAAGTCTTTAGGCAACTTAGCACCCGCCGGCAAGATCTCTATAATCAACTCCAACACTCGGTTGTAGCATTCTTACGACATGTTAAAATCTGACTTAATGCTCAACAGTCTTGTAACCACCTCCAACGGTGAATGATCCTCACAACCAGGATACAATGGAGTCATTGCATTCTCCAGCAACTCCATGAACTTTACAGCATCGACATTCGGTGCCTCCTCAGGTGCATCATGAACGAAACTAGGCCCCGTAGCATCGAAAACAATGTTCACGCACCCGTCATCATATGCATGATTATTTGAAACAAAATTAGGTCTCGCATGCATATACGGCTCAACATAAGGCTCCGGCTCTGATGCTAAAGACACAAGTTCTCCGTGTGCGGTCCACTGATAGTAATTAGGCGTAAATCCCTTGAGTACAAATGATATGTCACTTCTACTTCTGGATAATATTTTACGTTATGATATTTCACACACGGACACTTAATTTTGGTGTCGTCCATGTACTGAGGGAACGCCTTAGCAAACTGCAGGAACTGCTCTACTCCCGCTATGTATTCATTCCGCACACCACATATATTATCAGGGCGACGATTGTACATCCATGAATGATTTTGCAAGTAGTAATTCATATCCATTTGGAAATAATTCTGTAAAGATGGACATATAATTATCCAATAGGTACAAATTCGTTTTATAAGCTCCTACACAAATTGGACACCTGGACACGAACCACTTGACACAGAGGTGGGGGCAACCACTGACAAGCCCCCCCTCAAGTTTCGTGTCGGCTGGATGTATGTCGGATACGAAATCGCATATGCACGGGATTTGGACTGTGCGTGCACAATCGTGAGATGTGGTTTTGTCTGATACTTGAGTTTTGCAATGTAATGTGAACTGTTCGGGTTTTCATTTGATTTTTAGTTTTCAAATTCCTAAATTGTTTTCACTGATACTCGAGTATGTAATCTGGTTTGGTCAAGCCTTAGTTAAAGGTCAAACATAGTCAACTTGTCCTTTCTAAGTCATAAAACCCAATCCTAGGACCTATAGGTGAAACCCTGGATGACATTGATACTCTAGCTAGTGTATATATATATATATATATATATATATATATATATATATATATATATATATATATATATATATATTCACATGTACTCTTCAATAACTCACTCAAAGACAAGCATACACTCACATGTATATATCAAATCCTCAATCTAAGCTATGCATAAATCCTCCTATCTATATAACACCTATAGATATCCTATGCAAAGTATCCCTCAAGGTAAAATATCAACTCAACTAATACTCTCCTCCTCCTCCTCCTTACACTCACAAATCCTAACCACAACCTCACCTCAACTCTCTACTAATACCAAACCATACTCCTATGCTACAGCTGCTGATAACACATTCCTAAGCCTACTGTATTTGACTGTCCATGCCAAATCAAGGCAACGCCAAGGCAGGGTAAATGATATGCCACTGCCGCTGCAAACATCTACTCATTGCAAACAGTCACTGAGGTAAAGCCACACTGCAACCCACTACACTAGTCTACTAAAACTAGATCAATCGAAAACCAAATATCCCAAAATCAACATAACCCTATACTCTAACTCCCACAGCTTATATACTTATATACATAGGTATATCAACTCAAATACAAACATATAATCCTATAATTATTGCCCTCTCTAGTACATTACATCAAAGTATCAATTCAAAATATCAAACTCAAAATTAAACCCAAACCTATAACTCGAATACAACACATACTACTATATTAAATCTCTGATACATATGTATATCTATGAATATAACAAAACATTTAAAATCCTAAAATATAATGCAAAAATTGTGTGAGTGACAGAGGGGTATGTGTGTGTGTGTGTGTGTGTCCGCACACCACACTTGTCTAGGGGTATGTGTGTGTGTGGCACACGTGTCTACTCGTGTCCAAACGAGGTCAAAATCGTGTCTAGATAGCTAGGGCCAGGGTTAGGGTTTACCTAAGGGCGGCTCGGTCGGAGTTGGGAGGCGGCAAGGAGGGGAGCTTCGTCGGAGGAGGGAAGCGGCGAGGAGGGGGGCTTCATCGGAGGAGAGCTTCGTCGGAGGAGAAAAATTTTGAAAAATTTTTGGGAGAGAGGGAAGGGGAAATGAAAGTTTCGAACGAGATATATTAAAACATTAGCGACGTCTGATTTAGATGTCGCTGAACGTCGCTAAGGTTCGACATAACTTAAGTCACATCGCTGAACGTCGCTATTCAGCGACGTAATTTATCTCTTATCGCTGAACGTCGCTATTCAGCGACGTTTTGCGATGTCTATCAAAAGGAGTCGCTATATTCAATATTTAGCGACGTTATTTTATTTCGTCGCTAAATTACGTTGCTAATAGAGCATATTTTAGTAGTGCCGTAAATCAAACAAGGACCGGGGTTGTAACCCTTCACCTGAACAGAACTTAGTCTCTAACCAATTATCGACAAGTAAGCATAACTGTAAAATATCCAAAAGTGACCATGCACTGGTATTGTCTAGACAAGACTGAACTGGACTCCATTCATCAATCACGGCCAAGCAATGAGTATGGCTTGATACTTTAACTAATTAGGGTTATCACAATCCTAATTACTAACAAGATGCAGTTTTGAGAAATCCAAGTCCAGTTACCTGCCTGCTGCTACCTGAATGATCTAAGTCAAAAGAAAACAAGTATAGCAGACACACTGAAATAAGATACATGAGTCCTAAGGAGGTGCCCCACTCGACGGTGTGCTGGAAGTGTGCTCATCATGACAAATAGCTTCAAATTTCAAGTATATATATATATATATATATATATATATATATATATATATATATATATATATATATAAAGAAGACCAAGACCAAAGGGGCAGCAGGTAACCAGGAAAATCTCCAATGATCTAGGTGATCAAGCTAGTTGTTATCCTAGTCAGATTCAGTAAGAATCTCTGACCGTGGTAACCAGGAATTCATGTCCTAGACATGATGCAAGACGAGACATGTAGCTTATACAAGCACAAACACCCACGGTGTCAAGACAAGAGTTACTTAGCAAGTCAAGATAGCCGTCAGAACAGCATATCAAGATTATCATGTTAGGTTTACTTATCATGTTTACTTTTCGAGAGTGCACCATAGTGGGCCACTATCAAGATTAGTCATCTTGTCAAGAGTGCGTCACGACTGACCACCATCAAGAATTATTATGCCAAAGTTGCTTGTAAAGAGTGCAGCATGACAGGTCACTATTTAAGAGTTATCATGTCATGTTACTTGTTACTTGTTAAGAGTGCGCCTTAACAGACCACCATCATGTTCTATCATTACATTATCATGAATGAGAGAAACTTGTATAAAAACAGCTAGTAACATATTCTTGAAGCTAAGAAAAAGATCTACAACTTTCATGTTGAGAGTTGGAAGAAATTCTGGCCACAATTCAGCTAAATAGGACATAAAACAGTCAAAAACAGCCCAAATAGGCACTATACGGCACTATTCATCCATACGGCACTATGCAAGCCTGCGACACTATGCAAGCCATACGGCACTATTCATCCATGTAGCACTATGCAAGCTTGTGGCACTATGCAAGCCATGCAGCACTATCATCCATGCGGCACTATGTAAGCCTACGACATTATGCAAGCCAAGCGGCACTATGCAAGCCTACGGCACTATTCATCCATACGGCACTATACAAGCCTGCGATACTATGCATCCATGCGGTACTATGCAAGCCATGCGACACTATACAAGCCTGCGACACTATTCATCTATGCAGAACTATTCATCCTGCGGCACTATTCATCGTCCCTGCCAGAACCAGGACAGATGAACATAGAAGATGTCCAAAACTTGTTTTGGCCATAACTTTCTCAAAATAAGTCGAAATCTAACTTTTTAAAGGTCCATTTTGGGTAAAATCGAATTCTCTACAACATAGAATAACTAAATTTTGAAAACAAACAAGTTTGATAGATCAAAACCAAGGAAAACCAAAAATAATAAAAACTTAGATCTATAAGAAAATATCTACCAAATTAAAAAAAAATGCCAAGTTCTAAAGTATCATAAAAACATGTAAGAAAGACAATAAAACAAATAGAAATAAGTTCTCTCATGAAGCAAGCTAGCACTTGCCTAAGCTCTCTAGGTTGGTGGGGGAGTAATGGAGGAAGAAGAAGTAATAAAGAGAGAGAAATGAGAGTTGACTTATATATCAACCCCTCTCATCTCAAACCACACAAAAGCAAACCAAGCCAAGCCAAACCAAGATAAACCAAAATAAACCAAGGCAAGATTAAGCCAGAATCAGGCTAAGCAAGACAAGTCTAACTATGGTCCATTTGATAAATTTTAGAAATTCGTATACGCATAATAAAAATACGTATAACGGGAAACGGGAGTGACACTAATCGAAGTTGACGACCCCTCGATTAGATCTCTTCTTCCTTCTGTCTTGGATGACGAAGTCCTAAGAACAAAGTACGAAACTTTCTCTTAGATTTTATGTGGACGAGCACCTCGAATCTCTACTTTTGTGTTGTGCTTTGTGCCTCCACCCTCAGCCCATATATATAGGATGAGAAAAACCTATTTTAGGTCATAATAGGATTTCTTAAATAGGAAGCCCTCAAATAAGAATCCTACTACACCTAAAATAGCCCATCAATATTCTATTTTAGATTATAATATGATCTCTTAAATAGGAAACCATCAAATAAGAATCATATTATATCTAAAAAGCCCAGCACTAATTATGGACATCCAAATCAAATTAAATCAAATATTTAATCAGATTTGGACACCATAAATATGCTAAAACCAAATCCAGACTGGACTCCAACAATCTCTCCCTCGAGTCTGATGAAAGGGTGTTGATCCCATGGCTCCTCAATTGGACTCTATGTCTGTCGTCATGCGACAGAGTTCCTGCTCCTCCATACCACTGATCTTCGATCCCCCGAGCTGCTTTGCATCTTCCTTCGTCTCCAGCACCTCGACCGTCACATCGATGTTAGCTGCCATGTGTAGCACCTCTTACACCACTGGGATCTTGCCGATATCAATAAAACGATCAAGACCGAAGTCCTTGACGATCAGCCTCACCGCAAGTCTCAGCTTCCTGTCCCCGACTTCTATCTTCTACCGAAAAGTGTTAAAGTTCTGACGAGTTTTTTCATCCTTGACTGGCCCAACCAAGCAGACGGTATGGTCCTCCTGAGATTCGAACTCCTGAACTTGCCCACCTTCATGTCTAAACTTGAAACTCCCCCGTACATATGCATCCTCTAGCAAAACATCACATACTGTGCATGTCGTCGATGACCCACAGCTCCCCATGAGCTGTGTGAATGATGATGCTCCCGCCTTAGATTGAGTTTGCTACAAACCTTGATCTCTTTCCTGGCTTTGAACTGCTGAAATCGATGTCGCTCTGTGAAGCTTTGGCAAACCACCCGTCGCCAAAATCGGATCCACAGAGTAGTCCCCACCTGGAAACCGACCAGCTGTCATGGGACCGACAGAATGGCCCTCAATCTTTGACTCACCACCATCCGTCGCTTTGTCTCGACGAACTGAATCCTCCGTATCCCTTAAAGCACCTAGAAGCCCCTCCTCAATAAGTTCTCGATGATCTACCTCTTGTCGAGCACCCCTCGAGCCTCCATCCGGTATCTGTGACCTACCTGTACAGCTCAGCGACTTGAGCCTGTACATGACACAATACAAATCTCTTCGAATCAGCTGTTGGGAACTCTTCACAAGCATCCAATCTTTGCCCCCAAACAGACTGCGACAGCCATCTTCTGCCAGCCGTCCTACCGAAACCAAGTTGTAGCACAAACTCAGTACATGGCACACACCCTTGAGAATGAGCTTCTCACCGAGCTCCGTTGTCAAGCACACATTATCGATGCCTACAACTGCAGCTGTCCCCTTATCGCCCATCTTCACACGTTCAAACCTGCCACTGCGGCATGACGTGAAGATCCTCCTATGTGGAGTGGCGTGATACGACGCTCCCGTGTCCATGATCCAGTCGCCGTCATGACACATGCCATAAGGTTCCTCTGTGTCGGTTGCTACGATGATGATATCTCTCATTGCTGTGAGATCCTCCTGATCATCCTTGCCTTTTGCCTTCTTAGTTTTGAGCTTCGTAAAGTTCTTCTTGATATGACCCCTTCAGCTACAGTGATAGCAGCCCTCCTTGCGGTCTACAATCACAAGATTCCGAGAACTCCCTCCTATCATCGCCTGTGAATTGGGTCTTTCCTTTTCGTAGGAAGTCACCAGAGCGGACTCCTACGATGATTCCACTTGCTTGCGTCGAACCTCCTCATTCGACAAGCTACTTTTGACTGCCTCTATCATGACAACTCCATCAGGCGTGGAGTTGCTCACCGACACCACCATCTCCCAGCTTTTCGGCAGATAACTCAAGAGCAGTAGGGCCTGAAGCTCATCATCAATCACTATCTTCATCACAGACAGCTGATTGATGATACCCTGAATCTCGTTCAGATGTTATGCCACTGGGGTACCCTCCGTGTACTTCGAGTTGACGAGTTGGCGAATAAGAAATGCCTTGTTGCCAGTCGTCTTCCTTTCGTACAACGAATGCAGCTTCTTCCATAATGCTTTTACTGAACTCTCCATGGACACGTGGTGAAACACCAAATTATCCAACCATTGGCGGATGAATCCAACGGCCTTTCGATCTAGTCGTTTTCAGTCTTCAGCAGCTTTGTCCATTGGCTTTGCGTTGTCACCCTCCAACGGACCATGCAAGTCCTTGCACCAGAGTAGATCCTCTATACCTGGCTTCCAAATCGCCCAGTTTTCCCCTATGAGGGTGATCATACGAGTGTTCATCTGCTCCATAGACATGGTTGCCAGAACCTCCAAAACTCTGATACCAGATGTTATGAATCGGATACGCCCTCCTGTACTTCGATACCGTGTCTGAGACGTTGCCGTAACGAAAACTTAGGCCAACCCACCTGAAATAACCACCCCCGTCTAACGGACACCAAACACAGATAAAGACAAGTATATGGCGGTGACTACGTCACCTGGACAAATCACAATCTCTATAATTCAGATGAAATTACAAGATTGACAAAAACTAATGTTGAACCCTTTGCCCTAATATGTTCAACCCCCTCACCACACTCAAGAAGAAAAAAAATATTACAATTGAAATTGCTCACCAACCCGTAGCAATCTCCCTAACCGAAGTTGACAACCCCTCGATTAGATCTCTTCTTCCTTCTGTCTTGAATGACGAAGTCCTAAGAGCAAAGTGCGGAACTTTTTCTTAGATTTCCTGTGGACGAGCACCTCGAATCTCCACTTTTGTGCTGTGCTTTGTGCCTCTACCCTCACCCCATATATATAGGATGAGAAAAACATATTTTAGGTGATAATAAGATTTCTTAAATAGGAAGCCCTCAAATAAGAATCCTACTACACCTAAAATAGCCCATCAACATCCTATTTTTTTATTATATTAGGATCTCTTAAATAGGAAACCCTCAAATAAGAATCATATTATATCTAAAATAGCCCAGCACTAATTATGGACATCCAAATCAAATTAAATCAAATATTTAATCAGATTTAGACCCCATAAATATGCTATTACCAAATCCAAACTGGACTCCAACAAAATCAACTATGGAATAGCGTAATATACTAGTTACTACAACTAATAAGCAAACAATAAAATTGAATGCATATAGAGTACCATCACTGCATTTAAAATGACCCACAAGAAGAAAAAAACACCTAAAGATTAATACACGGCTCAAAATTAATAATTAACTATAGTTGGGCTAATCAAACGCCAAAGGCTAGAGATGCAATAAGTTCAACCTTTTCTAAGTATGGTATCTACTTATCAATATTCAATCACAATAAACGTTGACAACAAGATAATAATAATAATAATAATAATAATAATAATATATTATTATTATTATTATTATTATTATTATTATTATTGTTGTTATTATTATTATTATTATTATTATTATTATTATTATTATTATTATTATTATTATTATTATTATTGAACAACAACCATGCTGATCAAGAAGATGTAAAATCAAATACAAGGATAATTTCTAGAAGAGAAAAATATTTCTCACCAATATATGTAACACCTTACATCTAATGCTGTTGAGAGTAGAGGCTTTACCAGTCGACACCATTCGACACCGATCCTATATGGAGCGAAGCTTTCTTGTGTCGTAATTAAATCGAAGGCCTTGATATCCTTGAACAATTATGCTGATAACGTGTTGTTGGAGTTTGGCCTTTTTATTGGAAAGCTTAGTCCAACATTGGCTAGGCCAAAGGAGTTGTATCTCTATATAATAAGCTATGTTTGTTTAGAGATGCACATGTGGTGTGAAGATGCACATGGGTGTGCCATGTGGGGGTATTTTTCTAATAGAGAAAGGCTAAATTAACAATGAAAGCATTCATGATTAACACTTTGCACTTAGCTTTGCGCGGCCAAGTGGCGCGCCAATGGGCGCTGCCTGTTGGCACACGGTTAGCGCCGGTTGTACGGAGTGCGCAAGTGGCGCAGTGTGCGCTAGTGGTGCAGTGTGCGCTAGTGGCGCAGTGTGCGCTAGTGGCGCAGGGTGCACAGGGTGCGCAGTGCGCGAGTGGGCGCTGGAGCGGCTGTACACGGTGCGCTAGTACGCGCTGGAGCGGCTGTGTGCGCGTTACGCAAGTGGCGCAGATGGCGCACGCTGTGCGCCATTTGGCTCAGATCGTGTCTGTGCATGATTGAACAGTTACAGCATGTTCGGGATGAATTCTTCCCATATCCTGAACATGTTGCTAACTGGACGGTTACAGAGCGAGGCTATATTAGCTTCTCTGCTCCCTCTCTCAATATACAAGTTCCGATTCACATAAGGCAGAAGTTTTTTTAGCACCATTCCTTACATGTTTCTACAGAGGTTTGAGAGAGAAGAGAAGAGTGCATCAGCGCCACTTAGAGCAGGAGTCCGTGCGCCATCCGAGGAGTTAGAAGAGCGAAGTGTTCTAGAGTTCTCCGTCGAACTTGCTAGTTCCTGGAAGCTATTCGTGTGGGGAGAATTAAGCTTTGAGCAACGATGATCATTCACCCCAGCAATCTTTCATCTATCGCCTGTCATCCAAGTTGCTACAGCTATAGCAATTCGCTTAGTATCTTCTTTTTAGAAGTACTACTGTTGTTTGCTAGTGTTACGAAATCTTTTTAGATTTTCGTAACTCAGAATCTCTCTGTTGAGCACCTTCTTTGAAGTGTTGCGTTGAAACATTATTTTTACAATTGTTTCATTTTCTCAGTTCTCTATGAAAAATTGTGCCCGACAATAACACGTGTTGTGAAAATATGAGAGAGAGTAATATTTGTAGCCGAATCAATCTGTACGGGACTTGGTGTGCAGTGAGCTAGTGGGCGCTGGAGCGGCTGTGTGCGGTGTGCTAGTGCATGTTGGAGCAGTTGTGCGCGCGTTGCGCAAGTAGCGCAGATGGCGCGCGCTGTGCGCCATTTGGCTCAGATCGTGTCTGTGCACGATTGAACAGTTACAGCATGTTCGGGACGGTTTCTTTCCACATCCCGAACATGTTGCTAACTGGACGGTTACAGAGCGAGGCTATATAAGCTTCTCTGCTCTCTCTCTCTCAATATACAAGTTTCGATTCACATAAGGCAGAAGTATTTTTAGCACCATTCCTTACGTGTTTCCACAGAGGTTTGAGAGAGAAGAGAAGCAGTGCATCAGCGCCACTTAGCACAGGAGTCCGTGCGCCATCCGAGGAGTCAGAAGAGCAGAGTGTTCCAGAGTTCTCCATCGAACTTACTGGTTCCTGGAAGCTATTCGCGTGGGACGAATTAAGCTTTGAGCAACAGTGATCATTCACCCCAACAATCTTCCATCTATCGCTTGTCATCCAAGTTGCTACTACCTATAGTAATTCATTTAGTATCTTCTTTTTAGAAGTACTACTGTCGTTTACTAGTGTTACGAAATCTTTTTGGATTTTCGTAACTCAGAATCCTCCAAGGATCTCTGTTGAGCACATTCTTTGAAGTGTTGCGTTGAAACGTTGTTTTTACAATTGTTTCATTTTCTCAGTTTTCTATCGAAAATTATGCCCCGACAATAACACGTGTGGTGAAAATATGAGAGAGAGATAGTAATATTTGTAGCCGAATCAATCTGTACGGGACTTGGTGCGCAGTGCGCTAGTGGGCGCTGGAGCGGCTGTGTGCGGTGCGCTAGTGCGTGCTGGAGCGGCTGTGCGCGCGTTGCGCAAGTGGCGCAGATGGCGCGCGTTGTGCGCCATTTGAATCAGATCGTGTCTGTATACGATTGAATAGTTACAGCATGTTCGGGACGGTTTCTTCCCACATTCCGAACATGTTGCTAACTGAGCGTTTACAGAGCGAGGCTATATAAGCTTCTCTGCTCTCTCTCTCAATATACAAGTTCCGATTCACATAAGGCAGAAGTATTTTTTTAGCACCATTCCTACTTGTTTCCACAGTAGGTTTGAGAGAGAAGAGAAGCAGCGCATCAGCGCCACTTAGCGCAGGAGTCCATGCGCTATCCGAGGAGTCAGAAGAGTGGAGTGTTCCAAAGTTCTCCATCGAACTTGCTGGTTCTTGGAAGCTATTCGTGTGGGACGAATTAAGCTTTGAGCAACGGTGATCATTCACCCCAGCAATCTTCCATCTATCGCCTGTCATCCAAGTTACTACTGCCTATAACAATTCGCTTAGTATCTTCTTTTTAGAAGTACTACTGTCGTTTGCTAGTATTACGAAATTTTTTTAGATTTTCGTAACGCAGAATCCTCCAAGGATCTCTGTTGAGCACCTTCTTTGAAGTGTTGTGTTGAAACGTTTTTTTACAATTGTTTTATTTTTTCAGTTTTCTATCGAAAATTGTGCCCCGGCAATAACACGTGTTGTGAAAATATGAGCGAGAGAAGAGTAATATCTGTAGCCGAATCAATCTGTACGGTAGTTTCTCATTGATAATATATATAAGAGAGGAAATATGATAGGGTTTGTTATGTATTCGGATAAGGACATGTAAAGCATAACATCAACATCAATTAAAAATAGTACCCTGTGTTAAGTCCGCAAAGCCTGGCGAAACCTACGACCCCTGACCAAGTTGCAGCATATCAATTCATATCCATGTAAAGAATGTTTTGGCCTTTAATCCAAATTCGAAGTAGATTTTTTTGGAGTTTACATTCAAATCTGATACATTTTTGCTATAATTCGAAGTCGGTTAACGGGTTATTGATTGTTGTTGGTCGGGTTGTTCACAGTGCCCTCCTTGTTCAGTGGTCCAATATAACTGTTGCTCCATCTCACAAGAAAACGAAGAAAGCCAAATTAAGGCCCATTACCACTCCACCCAACAGTAGTAAGCATTTGGGAAGGACCCTCATTTCCCAGTGAAACAGTTGGAAGAATTAACACACTATTGTTGAGCCTAGCCACAGGAATATATATATATATATATATATATATATATATATATATATATATATATATAATATATATATATATATGTTGGGATTGTTTTGTATATGGGTACCATGTTCATAATCTAATTAGACTTTCGGTACAGGATTTATCCGCGTTTTAGACTTTGAATACTAGAATTTTTTAGTGACACATTTTAATGACGAACTTTGTTCAATTTGGTCACTAAATGTGTTGCTAACAAAATTTAAATGTCCAGAGTCTAAAAAAAACAAATCTAGTATCCAAAATTTAATTAAATTCCAATCAATCCTGGTATCCTTATACAAAATAATATTTTATTCTTCACTACTAAATACAGAGAGTGAACAAACTCACTCCACTACTTTCCCCTTAAAAATTCCGTTCTGTACCCCCATTCCTCACCGGCTCCAATGTAAACACATCTACCTCCTAGGCTAAAACCCCAAGAGAGAGATCCACCACCAAGTCCCTCCCAATGGCTTCATGTCCTGAACTTCATCATCTCCTCCTCCTCCTCCTCCTCCTCTTAGCTCAAGTGCGTCGTCCTCAATTTTCTCAACGAGACAAATATATTCTTCCGATCGAGTGAGTGATGTCTATCTAACCAAACATTCCGTTGCAATCTTGCGCAGGCGGGAGCGGGCTGGACCGTGCGTCCTGCCGTTTCGACGGTGGCACCGCAGCAGCTGCAGTCGGCGCTGGTCGACACGCGGCGCAGGCTCAACGGCTTCAGGATATGCGCCCTCTGCACCTGCTGCGGGGGCCCCAGGGGTCTCTGCCTGCCCTCCCCGTGCTGCTACGCCATCAACTGCAACATCCCCAACAGGCCCTTCGGATTCTGCTCCTTCACTCCCAAGACCTGCAACTGCTTTGGCTGCCACCTCTAGCTTAACTAGTTGAGTGACTGCTGCTTCGTTATTTTTCTATTCAAGAGAAATGAATACTATTTGTTTGTTACCATCATCATCATATCTTAGATTATTGATATTGCTTTGAAAACATATTGCTATTTGCTCTTTTATTCTTTATTTTTTATTATTATCAATAATGTAGGTGCTCTCCTCTCCTCTCCTCTCCTCTCCTCTCCTATGAGAGGAGTAAAAGTAGGTAGAATTGAAATGGAGAGAGAGAGAGTTACTGGGATTTCAGTTTCCTCTCCTCCTAGGCCAAATGGGGGAAGGTGCTTGCTTCTGTCTTTGCATGTGTCATCTTGTGCTCATGAGACCCCACACCCTTTGTTGCAGCTTGTCTGGTTGCGACTGTGCTGCATTACCATGAACGCCTCCATTTTGGAAGGGTTCTTGGAGAACCTCATTGACCTCTCCATGTGCCTTGTGCTGATGAGAGGAAAACATGCATGTTATAGTAAGGAGAATGGTTTAGAACATATTAAGTGTTACCAAACTCACTCTTGTGGTAAGCGAGGAGAGGTATAACCTCCCTGGCTAGGCGGACGGTCTCGGGATCGAAACCGCGGGGGAGGTGTGGGTGTAAGGCATGCAACGTAGCGTGCACAACGTGCGTTACGCAGGGCGTCGCAAAAAAAAAACAGATTAAGTCTTGTATGGAGGGAATTATGTCGAGATGAGGATCTTGGTTGTGATGAAACTAATGAATCATTTGTCCATGAGAAAAGAACAGTTGGACATGTACAAATTGTGCCTTCTTTGGCCCCTTGTTGAAAATTATCTCATGTTTCAATTAAATTTTGGATTTGAAAGAGAAATCCTAAACTTGGGAGATAGTTTGTTACTATTAAATCTAATAGGACTTCGGATAAAGTTCTACTTAGATTGGGGTCCTATTGGTAGTTATCCGTAGGTATCCAAATCTCACATTTGGCGGTGGTTCTACATGCACATGAAATATATAAGGTGTGTCGTGTGGAGTCGGTGGTATACCAACTATAAAAGCAACATAAAGTGCTCTTGGACGTGTACTGGTTGTAGAGGTGTATAGCATAGAGGAAAGGAAAAGTTTAAGAAAGAGAGAAAAGGTAGAGAAGAAATAATAATGATTTTATTGGGATTTTGATGTGGGCCCACCTATCATCATTTAGCCTATGTTCTATTTTAGTCATTTTCCTGTTTTAGTAAGGAAGGATTATTTTGGTCTTTCACCAATAATAACCCTTCCTTAATAAGTCATTTTCCTATTTTAGTAAGGAAGGATTATTTTGGTCTTTCACCAATAATAACCCTTCCTTAATAAGTCATTTTTCTATTTTAGTCAGGAAGGATTATTTTGGTCTTTCACCAATAATAATCTTTCCTTAATTAAGCCTTTGTTTTTCCCTATATAAACTAGGGTTAGCCATCTTTTATTTTTCATGCTTGTATTGAGAAGAAACTCTCAAGTATCAATAAGAAGGATTTAGACTTTGTCCGTCCACCAAAGTTGGGAGTTTATTCTTTTCTCACAAAAAGATCATTATCTTTCTCTGTTTCTCTTTTCTACAAATCTTTTGTGAATCGAATAGGTCGATTCACATCAATTGGTATCAGAGCTCTCTACGATCCATGGCGTCCGGCACAAGGAACACGATCGAGGAGAAGATCCAGGGGCTTCGGGAGGATTTCAACATCGAGATCGAAAGTTTGAAGGCCGCAATCAAAGATCAAGCGTCCACACAGGAGGATTTCCAGACCGAGGTACGAAGCATGCGGGAGGAGATGACGTCGATTTCGGCAATGATGAAGTTGTTGCAAAATATCTCGAACAAGATCAATGGCGGCGAAGCGGAGGCGGCAACAACCCAAACCCTAGGCGACCAACTAGGGTTTGTTCATACGGAGGGGGAAGCGACCGACGACTACGGAGGACCGGCCGACGGGAGCTGGCCCGCACCCGCCGTCGCAGCCGCGCCGCCGGACGGGGCCCTGGCGGCCGGCGACCCTCGCCGGACAGCGGCCGAAGGCCGCGGGAGCGTCGCAGCCAACTGCGCGAGCCCGGGCGGGGCCGCTGCTGTTGGGGGCGGTCGCTGGCCGGCCGCCGACCGCCACCCCTGGCCGGTCGGTGCCAGAGGAGCCGCCGGCGAGCGGCCGTGGCCGGACGCCGGCGACCCGTACGGTCCCGGCGGATCGGCTCCACATGCGGGAGAAGCCCTAGGGTTTGGGGCCCCCTTCGGGGGTCGGACGAGGATTGCGAACTACGGAGATCGGTTCGTGGGCCCGGGAAGGGGCTTGGCGGGAGTTCCGGCGTGGACGGGAGGAGCGGAACCGCCAGGAGGAGCGAGGCACGCCGGAGGCAGCAATTTCTTTGGGGGAATGGCGGATCCCGCCAACTTCCAGAGAGGGGACCTCCTCCCACGACGACCACCACGGAGGAAGAGGAGGAGAAGGAGGATCCGACGGAGGAAGAGGCCGCCATAGCAACAGACGCAGTTTCCAGATTTCCACCTTGAGGACAAGGTGGCTCTTTTAGGTGGCGGTATTGATGTGGGCCCACCTATCATCATTTAGCCTATGTTCTATTTTAGTCATTTTCCTGTTTTAGTAAGGAAGGATTATTTTGGTCTTTCACCAATAATAACCCTTCCTTAATAAGTCATTTTCCTATTTTAGTAAGGAAGGATTATTTTGGTCTTTCACCAATAATAACCCTTCCTTAATAAGTCATTTTTCTATTTTAGTCAGGAAGGATTATTTTGGTCTTTCACCAATAATAATCCTTCCTTAATTAAGCCTTTGTTTTTCCCTATATAAACTAGGGTTAGCCATCTTTTATTTTTCATGCTTGTATTGAGAAGAAACTCTCAAGTATCAATAAGAAGGATTTAGACTTTGTCCGTCCACCAAAATTGGGAGTTTGTTCTTTTCTCACAAAAAGATCATTATCTTTCTCTGTTTCTCTTTTCTACAAATCTTTTGTGAATCGAATAGGTCGATTCACATCAGATTTTTGGTCTCGTGATTCTTTCCGTCTCTTTCGGTTGTTCTTTCGGTAATTGTGTGGTAATTTTTACCTGAAGTCCATTAGAATCTTGTAAATCCTTGTAAACTTTGACCTATACTAGTGACCTCGTTTTTTTTTTGATAGTTTTTATTGATTAGGATTTTTCACTTATTATTTTTGCATTTTTGTCTAGTATTTTGTGATCTTTGCTTTCTGCAAGAGTCGACCACCGCATTCGGTGTTGCTGGTGCCGGTTCATCACGAGTACAAATTTTGAGGGTGGTATCAGAGCCCAAGGTTAAGGTTAATAATGACTTGTTTGGATATTCTAGTTGGTTCGAGACATATTTTGCTAAACATTCATGATACGTGGGAACATTCTCTATAAGGTGATTTGGGTGTCAAACGTCCGCTAGAGAAAGCAGATCTAACCTAATGTTAGAGGTAATCATACAGATTGACTTCAAAGGTGGGTCCAACATATCCCAGGTAGAGTAAAATGTGTAGTTAGAACCCAGTAGTGGTGCAGATGAATGTTTCGGTTTGGTTATGTGGTCGAATAGATCGGAATGACAATATGTTAGACCTCCTGGTGCATGGTTGTTCGGTTACCAGAAACAAGCTAAGGTAGATATTGTTGGGTTGTATTTCGTATCCGGTTGAGTGCTGAATGTGGTGAGAATGAAGTTAGTAGTTTAGTCCAACATCAGATAGAAAGTAGAAGCATGGGATATAGATAATTGGGATTGGTCTAGTCCTTAACAAATGATTTCCCTTTTAAGGCATATGAGCTCAATCCAATATCATACCTCATGAATCAACTCTGTAGTGTCCTACTCCAATGGTGTATTGTGAGGCTAGACCGAGCCAGACATAATGGAATTATCTTGGAAAAACCTTGTTGGTATCGATTCATCGGGATTAGTAAATTGAGACCATTTCCAATTCATGAATTGGCTTATGATAGTTTTGAGTCCCAAAATGCAGTGAATCATGCTTAGCGAATGAACTCTATATAAGAGTTTCTTCCTATCCTTTACATTGTTGTTTTGTTGGACGTATTTGTTTGATTTTGGTAAATGTGTTTTTTGTTGTCGTTTTCGATGAATGTTTTCAATGTTCGCTTTCATCAATTTTTGCATTCATTTCGAATCTTGAGAGAAGAAAAAAGGAGGAAAAGAAAGAAGTATATTAACTTTGTTGGTGTAATTTCAGGTGGGTGCATAGGCGAGACATGATCGTCGCATAAAGTTCCTTTTTTCCAGATCTTTTTATTTTAGTTAGTAGCTTTGATGCTTCGTTCTTATCTCCACTCCTTAATAAAAAAATCTCTCTTCTACTTCAAACTGTTGTTGCCCCTGCGATCACTGATATCTTAATAAAGAGATAAATTAAAAGAGAACAATTGTATTCTTGAACTATAAACTGTGAATACAATTGAAAGAACTACTGCTGTACTTGTTAAGAAAGAGAGAATGATTGCATGTTTCTTTATCATATATTGTAAGAACAAAAGTGTATAGAAAATCTTGTACCGTTTTGTAAGTTAATGATACGAAAGAAAGAAAGAAAGGAAGAACACAACTACAACTATACAATCGGAAAGAAAGAGAGAGAGATGTTTACTTGTTATTTAGGTGTTGCATCGTAATACTTTATCTGATAGAAGTTGTATATCTTGCATTGGTTTTGGACAATTTGTGCACGAGATTTAATCTTCCGACTGATTTTCGGGACACTGGTATCGTGTTGGCCTAGGAGAGATGGGACACCCTGAGGCTTGTACATGCTCGCAATTAGGGGTGTCGTGTCTATTAGAGAGATGGACTTGCAACTTCTAATTATGGAAAGTTACCCATGAACTATCATGTAGATCTCATGCTGATGATAATTCTCTTGTAGGCCCAATTAATTGATGCAGACACGAATATTAAATTTATAGAAATTATATATACAAATTGTTCTAATCCTTGTTTGTTGCAGGGATAGATAGCCGTTCATGGGCAAGAATCATTGTATAAAAGATGTTTCTATTTTTTTTTTATGAATTGTTAAAAATAAACCTAGAACAAGTAGAAAAATTACTTAATAATATTGCATATTCTCACATGATTATTATGTAGATTTAGGTGAGTCGAGTTGATACTGTAAACCCCCTAAATTTGTACTACGTATTTTTATTCTATATTTTTAGGTTAATTAAATAAGTGTCGAAGTACACAGTTAGTACATAAAATATATAAGTTATTTTTATTGGAGTTTATATATATATATATATATATACAGAAAATGACCTCTAGTCTAGTGGTTAAGAGAAATGCATGCTGCCCAAGTGGTCGGAGTTCGAGCCCCAGTGGAGGCGAGTTCGCCACAATTACCCATTGCTTCAAAAAAAACATAACTCCCATAATTATTTGAATATATATGAGCTGTGTTGTATTCTATATATGGGAGTTTTCTATATATATATATATATATATATATATATATATATATATATATATATATATATATTATCGAATGTTGCTTATATATATGATTATATATATGAGGTATGTTGTTTGTAATTCTTTAGTATATAAGTAATATATAAATGTGATTTTATATATACGTATATATGTTTGTATATAAAAACATTTGTTAGACGTATTTAGGAAATTTTAGATTTGAGTTTATATATATATATATATATATATATATATATATATATATATACAGAAAACCGAGAGAGAGGAGCAGACCCGAGCCCCTCCTTAAATAGCTATCGAAAAAACGAAACCCTCAAAACTTACTGCGTGCCACCCCGACCTCGACGTCCTGACCGAGCGTGTCTCTGCTGCCACCGAGCGCATCGCCGGCCACGGCGCAGTGACAGCTACAGTTGCAACCGCAACATCAACTATAGTGGCAATAGTCCAAAGGGGCAGGTTTGCGGTTTGCAATGTTCGCTCCATTGTTACCCTAACCGATTTGTCTGGTATTTGCCCAACCTAATCCTCTACAAACCCCTTTTAGTAGATTTGATTCTATGGCAATAGGTTGATCAGAAAATTGATGCAAAATTACGAGAAAATCTGTTTAAATTCAACAGAAATTTCAATCCAAAATCCTAACTTAGAAGACCGGTATTTGTCAATCCATCGACGAATTTGGAAAACTACCTGAACAGAGTTTTAGAGAACTAATCGAGATCAAAAGCTATTAATTAGTTATTTTATTATTTATTATATTATGTTTAAAATTAGTTCCAAATCGAAAAAAATAGTTTTCTAAAGTGAAAATTTTCCAGTACAGAGTCCGTTTCGACAAACCGGACGACTTGGTCGAGAAACACTTGCATTGAAAGGTGCGTATGAACTTCGTGCACACGTTGGATTTGACAGAACTCAAATTGGTTGCGTGTGCGCGATGAATTCGAGGCGTATCCATCAGAAATTTTCGTGTCGGGGATTTTGCAAAAATTTTAATTACTTCATGCACGCTCATCATACTGCGACGAAACTTGTGCCATTGGACTCGTGGTATTTTTTGGTCCTGTGAGCTAAGTTTGGTTCAATTCTGAGACAGTTGACCGAATTGCCATTTTGTGGGCCCTACGATCTGATTCAACGGACAATTTTGTGCACAACTCATCGGAATCGAAAATTAGACACACCGTTGAGTTCATATTGAAAAGCTGGACTTGTAGACATATAGTTTACTAATTTAGAGACCATTAGGTTTGACACACTTTCCGTTACTAAGCGGATCCAACGACGGACATCATATTGACCCAAAATTGCCGTTTTGACCTTGTGTCGAGAATTGGACCTATGGGTAGTCACTTTTAGCTATTTCTCTTGTTCCGGAAACGTTGGTGATGTTTGTTTCAGCATCCGTAGACAGTTTGCGGAAGTTCCATCTTTGCTGATTTTTGTCTTGACGAGTTTGTTTGCTGGACATCGTCAATTCATCGCACAACCTCCAGGTAAGATACATTGCCAATATATTTTGTTTATTTACTGTCACTTCAGCATTTTTACTTTTATTATTTATTTATTTGCTTATTTATTTTAAATTAAACTGTGCTAGCGACTATGTTAATCGTTTCCGTTGTTTTTTTTTATTTTATGCATGTTGACTTAGTATTGTGGAGTACCTTATTATCGTGAGATATTGGTATATGTCATTTGGCCATGTCACATGTGTTCCACAAGTTGTGAGTCTCAGACTTGCTAGTCGGCTGGCTACCGGTACGTATAGGACGTGCGATAGGTTATAACTGCTAATAGAATTGCATGCTAGAAGACTTAGCAGTTATTAAAGTATCATGTCGTGGATACGACATGGATAGGACATTGGATGGGGAGAACACTGCTGGATGTTAACTACCTTCCTATCTATCGTAGACTCGTTCGCTACTAAGGAACGGTAGATAGACTATATGCTATAGACTCGAGACTGAGGAATGATATATAAACTATATGCTATAGACTCGCGACTGAGAAATGGTATATAGACTTAGACTCGCGACTGAGATACTTTATTTCTTTGACTTGACTTGGTAGTCATGCGGACATACATTGTTCTTAAATTGCATATTCACTTGGAATGGTTAGATGGCCTTGTTAATGTTCCTATACTTATACCTGATCATGGCATAAGATAATGTCTCGTCGCGGAATAGTGTGCCATCCCTTGTCCTTATTTGGTTGTATGGATGGTTCACTGTCTCGATGATGGGATACTGGACCGTGTTGTGATCCGGATTATTTACTTTTACCTATGGCTATGTAACATATTTATATTCAGTTTATATGGCATATATTTTTCTATCTTATTACGTCCCTCTCAGGACCTGGTGATTTTTCCAAGTAGTTGATTGCGTGGAGTTAGTTAGCTGATCATGATGGTGTTGCTATTTCAGATTCAAGTATCTTTCATGTTTTCATATTTATATTCATTACTTGCATTCTGCCTATTAGTCTAGTTTTATAGACATATATTATTCTTCTGTTCTATTCAAATCTATATGTTAATGGACTGCAGACCATAACACATATTGGTTATTCTTGATATTATTCATTCTGTGGATTGAGATATATGATAGGTGATTTGATAGATATATTTAGATACCAAGACAAGTTATACGTATTCTAGCTGGACCGGAGTCCGCTTGTTACGTAGCTGGCATATATACCTATTACTAATCCTATGTATATTAGGACTGGGGTGTTACAGATACCGCTCACCAATACATTTCCAATGTGCTGACCCACACCACAACAGGTACGATACTGGGAGGTATGAGGACATTCAGAGGCATTAGAAGCTCGTCCAACTCAGAATCTTGTTCAACGTCTAGAAGCTTTCAGATTAAATTTATAAGTTTTCTTTCAAGGTGTTTTATCTTTTCTTTAGTAAAGAGAGATGATATATGAAACATTGTAGCTTGTTTCAGTTTTCAAAAGATATAAGTCAAGTTTAGCATCTTGAGTTGGCCAGTAAGAGTGTCACGACCAACACCCAGTGTAGGGGCACGAAAAGTGGGTACGTTCAGCCTACGTCGCAGTATCGACGGTAGAACGCTATCCTAGGTCACATACATCTAACAGTATAAATATAACTGCACAAGATATACTCTACAATCGGAGGACAATACAAAAGGTACATTTCAATCACAATTCTAAGGTAGAAGTAGCACGATATGATAGATATGAAATATCAAATAGAGAACATACAAACAGAAGAAAATAAGTCTAAGTGTCTATACGACACAACATCTCAACATCCATAAATAATACAACTCAGAATGTCAATACAAAGACAATGAAATAAGATAAACAGTCTAGCTATCTAGCCTAGACTATAGGGATAGTGTCCTCAGCTGCTGCAGGATCCTCCTGTAGAACCAACTCGCATGTGTCATCTAAGTGGGCTCCGTAGTAGGTGGTACAGAAGTCCTCATCATCCTCTGTAATATTTTCAACAGGTCCAGTCAGGACAGGAACGAATATATCTCTCTCACGCAGTTCATATCATGCAGGAAATGTAAAACAAACAATAGAGTAAGATACATGAACGGTAAGAAATGTACATGAAAGATAAGAGAGATATTTGTAAACTGAAAAAATATATATGGTAAATAAGAACTGTAAGTGACTAAGTTATTTAGAGCACAAGATGGTTATGTAAACAGGTTGGGTTGCACATGAATAAGCTATGGAGTTACACATGAATACCTACTGGGGATAATGATTCACATAACTACTTCTACTCACCCCTGCCCCAATCAATACACAAGGATCCATTCAAGTTATGTTATTGCACATGAATAACAACTAATTTGCACATGAAGCTCATGAAAACATGAGTGCACATGAATGGTTTATACATGAAGTTCATGTGAGCATGAGAGTACATAAAAGCACATGAGTGTACATGAATAAACACGAGTACAAGGAGTACATGATGCACATGATAAAGTACATGAACATGAAGTACCCGATGCACCCGCTTGGGGATAACATCTCGTGAAAAGATCCATATAGTACTAATCTGTGATAATATCGTGACAGCATCAAGTAATCTAGAGCAAGAATATAAGTCCTAGCAAGTATGAAACGATCAGAGAATGTACTCGCCTGAAGTCCTGAATGTCTGTGAGAATAAAATATCCGAATCGAGGTATCTGAGTCCTATTTAGAGCAACACAAATTATGACGTATTCAAGAAGGTAATATTTGAAGTTAACAATGTATTCTACATGATTGTAGGCCAATCTAGGTCAAAGTCAACTCTAAGTCCACTTTGGTCAACCTTAAGTCTATCTAGCCAAACTAGGTCAAACTAGTCTAGGTTAGTCAATTCTAGGTTAGCCATGACCTATGTATACATGTATAACCTATATATACCGTATAGCTAACATATAGCACAAGCACATACCCTATACTACATATCTATATGTATCATACAACACATAACATACACATACACATATATGTATACATCTATATACATATATAAGGGAAAAAGGTAAGACAAGTAATGTGTGTGTGTGAGAGTGAGAAGAGGGACAATGAGAGAGGGAAGGGCTGCTGGACTGTGAGGGAGAACCCAATCATCTACATTACATGTTCACATTATCAAAATCGATCCCCAATTTAGTTTTGAACCCTCAATTCTCAGTTATACATGTAACAGTTAACATTCAAATCAAAATTCAGTTTACATTATATACAATGTATCTAAAATACAAATCTTAACCCAATTCCCAGTTTTCATATCAACCCAAATGTCAGTTTAATGTAGATGTAAACATGTTAACATACGTGCATTAAATCAAAGCCCCGACTCAGTTTTCAATGTTCAAACCCAAATCCAGTTTTCAAACCCAGTATAAGAACATACTATAAAGTATCAGTACACTCACTGTTCAACCCTATTTTCAAACCAAATCATCAAAATAAACCAAAAACAAAACATTGCAGAGGTATACATACATGTGTACGAGTCAAGAGGGTGTCCACGTGTCCACAAAACTGGACACGGGGTGTCCAAACATGAAAATATCATGTATCAGAACTGCCTAGCACAGACAGGCTCGTGCAGCTATGTCGAGCTGTGTCAGACACGACACACTGCACATGGCACCTCGTGCACGTGCACAATGTCAATGGGATATAGGGCTATGGGGTCGACGTGTCACCTAGTGTCCACGTCGTGTCCACGAGGGACACGAGATGCGTATCAGTCGAAGAAATTCGACTGTGCGCAGGATGTGAAAACCTCGTGCATGAGCTATAACGTGTCCGACACGACATCGTTTGCCATGAGAGTTGGGGAATGACCTGTCAGTCAAGGTCCCCACCTCCATGCCAAATGGCATGTGCCCACGTGGCCTGAATCGAGAGATATGACAGTGTGGTAGCAGGACACTCACACACTGCCTCGTGCAGTGTCTCATGTCCTTTTTTTGGACACGGACACCGGTGCAAATCAAGTTTAGAGTTAGGGTTTCGTGATCCTCATGCATGGGGCTACCCAAATATATAAATAGTTTTAGAAAATACAAATAAACAGTCCTCTTAGGCATTTCATCAAACACCTAGTACAAAACTCTGATACGTCTCCGATACGCTTATCAAATGGACACCAATTCCTACCAAACTTGGTCTACAGCTAGGGTACACCTAAATGAATGCACCTATGGAAAGAAATTAGGAATTTAAATGAGTTTAAAGAGTTTTACCTATTGAGAGTTAGATCTCAATGCAAAATGCCTAGAATAAGCTCCTTCACCAATTTGCTATGGTCCAATGGCCTCCAATCCTAGCTAGCTAGCCTCCAACGGTCTTCTCTACTGTAGGGGAGGGTGATGCAAAAGACTAGGCTCAATTTGGAGTTGATTTGAGCAAGGGGTGAAATTTGGGGAAGAACTCAATTGGATTTTGATTTGGAATGAAAAGAGGTAAGAAATCACCAAGTGTTGTGTTATATGGGGGGGGGGGGGGGGGGGGAAATGGTGGCCGGCCATGTATGTGCTAGGTTAGGGTTTTTTTTTTTGGGGGGGGGGGGGGGGGGTAGATATTTACTAGTGGGTAGGCTTTAGCAATCCAATTCTAGCTTTCTAAGGGAAGGCCCATAGGAATTAGGGATCAAGCCAAATATCTTAAACAAATATCTCAATAAAGTTAATATCTAGATGTTACTAATCTTGGCACTTAGTTAGAAGGTTCTAATGTAATAGCTAGATTAGGTTAACTTCTAGGTTAAGGCTTAATTAAATAATTAGCACATATTTAATTAATAAAAAATCAATTTCACAAAAAGTCACAAATGACCAAAATATCCTTACGCCAAAAATGTGGTAGTGACAAAGAGTCTTTTGCAATCCCGTTGCAAGTTATGAATAATTTTTTTTTTTTTTTGTAAGTTAGGTTTGTATGATATCACACCCAGTGGCGACTATTCAATCCTCCGAAATTAGGGCGTAACAAACTCTGGTTCGGATTACACATTGTTCCCTACATTGCTATCATTATGAGTAGGGATGTGTATGCATCCCACACTGAGATTAGTTGAGATATGTCATCTAAGATTTATACAAATGTTATATAAATTTGCACACTCCATAGACAATGCAAGACATAGAAGTATCCTAGAGTTACATTTTGGGGCTGTATGGTTGTGTGAAACTCACACGTGTGTAGTTCGGAAGAGAATGTTTGGCCAACTACACACTTCCGTTGTTTGGATAGATTTGAAACCGGATACATAGATTTGAAACCAGATACAAGAACTAAGTCATTGTTGTTCCTGTCTTCATATGTTACATGCAAAAGCAGTCACTCCACAATCCACATCCATATTTATTGCAAGCATGTGGGATGGAAATACATACTCCACATCCATATTTATTGCACGCATGTGGGATGGAAGTAGCTGCTTATACTTTTAATTAAACATTTATTATTAAGTATTAACATTAATTATTAATAAGTTAAATAATTAGTGGTAATTATCAATCTAACTAAATATTAATTTCTAATAAGTTATATAATTTTTATTTTCGAAGCACAAACATTATAAAAACTTGGACCATGTCCTCGGACACATACCGGAAACGTATCTAACGTACCATGAACACTCCAAAATATAGTGAAGATACATTAAAATGTTGACGTGTTCATGTTGGCGTGTTTTTATAGTGTGTCGTGTCATATTAGTGTTCGTGCAACATATGTGTCAAATACTTTATAATACTAGAAGATAATTAATAATTAAAACAAGTAACCAATAATGCAAATACTAGTATTATTTAATTCATTATAGTTAATTAATAATATGAAAAAATTAATTTAAAAACAAGTTAAATAATTACTATTAATAAATTATTACCAATTACTGAACTCGATTGGCTCTTGTGGTTATCGAGGAGAGGTATAAGGCCCCAGCTGGGTGGCGGAAGATCAGTAGATCGAGCCACGGGGGCGTATTATTCCTTCCATTTATTTGGTGGGAGTTAAGGACAGTGGGCCCAATAAACACACACTGCTACGTACACGAAGTCCCGTACGTATTGTCGGACATCTAAAAAAAACAGTTATTATCAATTTAGTTATATGATTAATTAGATTTTTTATTATTATTATGAAGCACTTTTTTACTTTCTCACCTCGTTCATATTTTCAAACACAAAAGTGTGAATTTAATAATTTACCTACTATAAAATATATGTACCCAAATATTTAAAAAGACTTAACTGACAAAAACTAGCATGAAACTCAAAATCATACGTATTTCACTTCCAGCAAGCAATAAGTCACTTTGACACTTCCTGCAAATTATAACTTTCCAAATCGCTCCCTAGTGTCAAACTAGAATTAGAATATGCCGGTTAAAACAGTGACAGGATTCAATAACATAACTTCTTCATGCTAAAAAGAATATGCTTATTGAGCTTTGAGGAAGATTATATTTGACTTTGTGGGGATTTTTGGGATTGACTGTTGTGCGATTACAAAATTTAAAGTAAAAGTAATTTACTTTGTGGGGATTTTCGTTCCATTTTTTTCGGTGTAAAAGAAAAGATCTAAGTGCTGAATCTGTGATTTTCCATTTTAGGCTCTCTATATTAGATATCTTAGAACTTATCAGATGCCTTCTGGCAATAAAGAGCATAGGTTCTTCCTCTTTCTATCTCAAAATACATGAAAGTTAATATGATTAAAGATGTGTGATATTCATGGGGTACTCTTCTCATTTTTCCATTGCATGCTTAAGTATTTGTTGGTTTACCTTACTGCTCATTTTAGTGTGATCTATGTGATCAAAGTATTTTAGATAACCAAGGGCCTGAAATGTCAGTTACCTATTTCACTTGTATTTGACTAATTTTAAATGGATTCTTTTAATTGTTGGATCTCATTCTTCCATTGACTTATTATTTTTATCTCCTTTGTTTTCTCATGTATAATTCAGATGTGCATATCAATCATGTAACGCTTCGTAACTTTGCAAACCTCAAAAAGGGTCCCTACTATGTTGAGTTCCTGGATCCGTGGAGAAGATAATCGAATTTCTTTGGCTACATTGCTGAATTCAATGGTGTCTAATTATTTCCCCCTTTTGTTTGCTGATAAATTATTGTAGAAATGTGAATTCATCCCCCAAATACTTTAAATGTGATGTAATTGAGCTAGTGTTCACCATGGCAATTGTCTTTGCAGAAGAAATTTCAATTTCTATCCTCAAATAATGACGTTTGGTTACATCTTGAATTCATAATGTTACATACATTACTATCCTAGGCATGCAGAAAGGAGGAACATTGCTGGTTTGGTTCTGCATTTTCAGTTGTAGCACCTTTGAATGTCTTGTTGGGTTAACTTGATATTTAAGGACTAGTTAGGTTCTCATTTTAACATACAAATGCTTCATTTCAAAAGGCAAGCATTGATTGGTGCCTCCTAGAGTACTTGAGGTTTGAATCCCTTTTTGTATGGCAAACTCTGGGTTGTTTGCAATGAAGTATTTGCCATTTCAAGCTGGTACCAGACTAGCCCTAAATGGATCTTGGTGGAAGCCTAGAATTGGGTTCGTTTTAGCCACTGAGTAGAGGGGGATTAACCTAACTTCCAAAGAGTTCATCCCCCATATGTCTTTATGGTCAAGATCATTTATTTTGCGTATAATATTAGGCTTCAACCCTATAAGGTACTATTGCCCAAAGTGTTGGTTCAAGCAGTTAATGAGTTAGTATGGGTTGGTAACACTGAGCCTTATCAATAGTCCTTGTCATAAGCTGCTTTTATCATAAGTTGCTATTGTTGACCAAATTTATTGTTAAATACATGTTGAACAAACTACTTTTCATTGGTCAAATTATTGGGCATGACCACCTATAATATGTATTATAGTAAAGGGTAAATTGCATATGCATTATTTGCACTTTTTCCCCTTCCAGACGTTAGTTTCTTAGCGTAAATAGTACATGCCATCTGTGAGATTCAAAATTCTATTAGTTTTATTCATGTGACACTCACATGACTAAAAACATGACAATTTTACCACTCCCCTCACATGACTAAAAACACAACTCTACTCAGTCTTCTTCATCTCTTCAAAGAAGAAGTAAACCCTAACCATAATGAACTCTACTGATCTCCAGGCGGCCTCATCCCCCTTCCTACTACCTCCAAACGAATTTGAGGTATATAGAGTTTGGAATCGAAAACATTATGTACATATAATTTACAATGTAGACTTTGAATTCATAAATTGCACATAGAATTTAGCATTCAAAAAATATTATGTACATTGTTTATGTACAAATTTCATCTTTTTATGTCTGTACATGGTTTTAGTGACTAACACAATCTTATTCTAGCAATATCTTAAAGAAACTGCATAGAAATTAGGACTTCTTAGGGTTTATCAACTGTGTCAGTTGATAATAGTAGTTTTTGTATTGTTCTGGTTGCCATTTTTATTTATTTCACTTCTAACGTTGTTGTCACCCTAATTGTGTATTATTCTTTCATATTTGAGGAACATATTGTGGTCCCTAAAACATGATCTGCTATGCAGGTAGACAAATTGGGATACATCTTGATAATCAGTCAGATGAAAAACAAAAAAAAAAACTAGTGAGAAGAAAAAAATATACCCCCCTATGGATGAAAATACTGTTCCATCAAATGTTTTAAAGAGCTTTTGTCCCCTAATGATGAACATTTTAATCCACCCAATGTTGGAGTGACACATAATATGGCTAATGTTGTTCCAGTTCAGTTGTTTGACGTCCCATCTGTGAATGTTCTTGATGAACCTATGCAAGCTAATGCTGTTCCAGATGCAACACTTGATGTCCCAAATGAGGAGTATGTTAGTGATGATGAAGAAGAGTTTATTAAACTTAGTGATCCAGATGTCCCAGATGTGTTTGTGCACCTATATGACATAGCTGAGGATGTTGCTACAACTAAATATTGATGTTCCCGATGAATTTGTGCCTTCCCAGCCTCCCAAGCTTCCCATACAAGTGATGTTGATACTTGTAGGAAATAATAATGCCTTGTTTATTGATGGGGGTTGATTATAATATATATAGTGTCTACATGATTGGGTTTATGGGCCATATTTACAATAGTTACAAATATAATCTAACACCCCCCCTCAAGTTGGAGCATGCAAGTCACAAATGTCCAACTTGGGAAGGAAAGAATCAAACACATGCTTTCCAAGGGGCTTGGTGAAGATGTCAGCTAGTTGAGCAGAAGTAGGAACATGCGAGGCTATTACGGTGCCATCTCTAATAGCATCGCGAACAAAATGCAAATTCACCTCAATATGCTTACTGCGCTCATGAAATACCGGGTTCTGAGCCAGGTGCAGGGCTGACTGACTGTCACAATACACCGACATAGCAGACTCCTGGCGAACGTCCAAACATACCAATAACTCCTTCAATCATTTCAACTCACAAACAAGCGCAGTGAGAGATCGATATTCAGCTTCAGCGGAAGATCGGAAAACAGTTGGTTGCTTCTTGGTCTTCCAAGAAATAGGAGACCCCCCCAGAAACACCAACCAGCCTGTAACAGAGCGGCGAGTCAAGGGACAACTGGCCCAGTCGGAATCACACCAACCAGAAAGACGGAGATCACAATTAGCTTTCAAAAGAATACCCTGTCCCGGTGCATGTTTGAGATATCTGACAACTCTCAAAGCAGCATGCCAATGATCTTGTCGAGGCTCCTGTAAGAATTGAGATAAGATATGCACAGCATAGGCTAAGTCAGGACGAGTAAATGATAGATAAATCAACCTCCCAACCAGCCTCCGATAAGTCTCTGCATCCGCCATCTTTGGACTAGTCGATTCTGCCAGCTTGTGATTGGGCTCCATGGGAAAGCCAGCAGGTCGATACCCCAGCAAGCCGCATTCTGAAATGATGTCCAAAGCATACTTCCTTTGACACAAGAAAATTCCTTCTGCACTCTGAGCCACCTCGATGCCAAGAAAGTACTTCAACACACCAAGGTCCTTCATGTGAAAGCAAAAACTAAGGTACTTTTTGAAAGCATCTAAAGCACCTGAGTCATTACCAGACACAATCATATCATCCACATTGATCAAAACATGCAACTCTACCTTCCCTTTAAAAAGGGAGAAAAGGAAATAATCGGAATGATATTGAATAAATCTATAGGATATCAGAGAAGCAGTAAGCTTAGCAAACCAACAATGTGGTGCCTGTTTCAATCCATATAGAGACTTACGCAGGCGACACACTTTGTTGGGTTTACTATGCGAAAACCCTGGCAGTAACTTCATATACACTTCTTCTGTCAGATCTCCATGAAGAAAAGCATTGTGCACATCCATCTGGTGCAAAGTCCAGCCTCTCACAGCTGCAACAGCCAAGAACGTCCTAACAGTAGGCATCTTAGCTACCGGGGCAAATGTCTCTGAATAGTCTATCCCCTTAACCTGATGATTACTGAACACAACCAGCCGTGCCTTTAAGCGCTCAACACTGTCGTCGGAGTTGTACTTTATTTTGTACACCCATCTACTTCCCAATGCTTTCTTACCAGGAGGCAAATCGACAAGACTCCATGTCCCATTATCTTCCAGAGCCTGTATTTCAGTTCGCATAGCCACGCGCCAGCCTGAATCTCGCGAGGCCTGGCGATATGAAGTAGGTTCAACACCTGCAGTGATAGCTGCAAGAAAATCTCTGTGTCCAGCAGTAAATATGTCATAACTTAGAAATTGTGTTAGAGGATACGAAGTACCTGAGGAAGTGACGGGAACAGATGAACTGTGGTGAAGGGGGGACTTTTACTTTGAACAGCATTTGTCACAAAATCCTGTAATCGTACTGGCTGTGATTTCTTTCTCATTCCTCTTCCCAATACTATCTCGTCGGGCACCTCTGGCAACACTGTATCCCCTGTATCATCAGTAGTATCCGCATCACCCCCAGCAGACTCTCCTGTCAATACTTCTGCAGCTACCTGTGCATCCTCGCCACTCGGTGCCGAGCCGCCAACAACTACTCCGGCCTCAACAACCGAAGCCGACACCATTCCAAAAGCCTCTATATCGTCTCCCGGCACCTCAACAGATGTATGAGGTATCGCAGAAGACATCTCGCTAGCAGAGCCACACCCAGGAAATTCTTTTTCATAAAAAGTAACATCACGGGACACAAAAAATTCATCAGTCTCCAAATCATACAGTTTCCATCCCTTTTTATCAAGTGGATACCCAAAAAAGATACATTTTCTACTCCTGCTAGCAAATTTATTATGTCGGGATTTCAAATTATACGCATAGCACAGACAACCAAAAATACGTAGATGATCATACGAAGGAGCCGAACCATATAAAACTTCACAAGGAGACTTAAAATGCAAAATACTAGAAGGTGTTCTATTGATCAAATAACATGCACCCAGAACTCATTCCCCCCAAAAATTCACAGAAAAGAACCCTGAAATCTCAATGCCCTGGCTACATTTAAAATATGTCGATGTTTTCTTTCCACCCTTCCATTCTGCTGAGGTGTCCCAACACAAGACGTTTGGAACAATATACCTTGAGATGAAAAATAATCTCGTAAATAATTAAATTCAGTGCCATTGTCACTCCGCACATGACGTATATCAGCCCCAAACTGACGCTTCATCATAGCAATGAATTTAAGAAACATAGAATAAACAACACACTTATCCGTCAATAAAATAACCCAAACAGCTCTAGAAAAATCATCCACCAAAGTCAAAAAATATCGTGCCCCATTAGATGACGAAACACGATATGGTCCCCACAGATCACAGTGTATAAGTTCAAAGCATCTCAAAGCACGACTACTACTATCAGGAAAAGCATCACGAGTCTGTTTGGCTTGATGACAAATATCACAAGCCTTATGAGAAAACACACTACTACCAGAGAAAAAAGGTAAAGTCTGCATTACTTTATCTGAAGGATGTCCCAGTCTACTATGCCAAACCTCGGAATCACTCTCTCTGCATGCCAGGATCACCGAAGCCAAAGAAGCTGGAACCTCCCCCAAGAAGTAAAGTCTACCCCTTTGTTTACCTGCTCCAATCACCATCCTCGTACTTCGGTCCTGAACAAAACACAAATCAGGAGTAAATAACATATCACAATTTCTGGCACCAATTAATTGTGAGACAGATCAAATTGCAAGTCAATGTCGGAACATAAAGAACATCCGTCAACACCAATGAAGCAGTCAAAAATACTTTGCCTCTCAGAATAGCCTCAATAGTGCTCCCATCAGGCAAAATCACAGGACAGACAGGGCCTTCAAAGCAATCAACTAAACAGTCACGAGAACCTGTCGTATGAAGAGTAGCCCCAGTATCGAATATCCAGGTGACAGAAGAAGTCTTACCCATCAGACGATTAGAGTTTGAGGAACTAGGGTTGGAAGGATTGTCGTTACCCAGCAAGCTCATCAGTTTCTGTCATTGTTCACCTGAGAGTGGTGAAGGATACCCTCCATGCATCATATCTGCCGAACTCCCAGCAAGACCAGCAGGGACACCATGACCAGCAGCGGCGACATGATGAACAACCCCTGCGCCACCAGCACTGCGTCTCCCATCACGTCTCTGCTGTGGTGCCGGGCCTCTGCCACCACCAGCACCACGTCCGCCCTCACGCCGAGGACGAGTCTCCCACCACTCTGGATAGTCAATCTTGGCAAAGCAATTTGCAACATCATGACCTGTTTTCTTGTAATGAGTACAGATCATACTTGATTTGTTCTGGGAATCTGAGGTTCTACTATTAGAAGTAGTAGAAAGACGAGGTGAAGTCTTCATAGCCAACGCCAACACCTCCTCAGCAGCGGTTTAGACCTGAGATTTTTGCATATCCTCCTCCTCACGGACTGCCTGGTATGCCCGATCTAAACTTGGCTGAGGATCCTGAGCCAGAAGATTAGATCGGGTATGACCATGTAACTCAGCATTCAACCCATACATAAAGTCCTGAAAGTGGGCTTCATCCCTCATAGCCTGTAGCTTTGCAGCAAGTTCACCACATGTACAAGTAGGCAATGGGAAATAAGCAGCTTGTTCATCCCACAAAGACTGCAAATTTCCAAAGTAGATTTCCACAGACATCGAAGCCGTTTGTTTACACTCAGACAAAGCCAGCTTAATTTATTGCTTCCGAGTGCCATTACTAACAACAAATCTTTTCTCCAACAAGTTCCACAATGGATAAACCTCTTCAAAGTACGGCAAAGATTTCTTCAGAGATGGATCAATGGTATTAAGAACCCATTGAACCAATAGCGCTTGCACACATCTCCAATCAAGTAATGTACTAGCATCATTAACAGGTTTGATTTCAGTACCTTCCAGAAAAGTGATCTTTCGCCTAGAGATCAGGGAGAGACGTATCGACCGAGACCACTCAGCATAGTTCGGTCCACGGAAAACAATAGGAGTAATGATATTTCCTGGTTGATCAGCAGAACTCAGAAAATATGGATCTTTCGGATTAAGATAATTTGGGTTGTGTGCACCGCCACCACCAGTCGTGATAGAGTAGCTGGACGCAGCATCATCAGCCATCGCGGATGTCGGGTGTACAAAATTTTGTACAACGCCGACAGATCGGCCGAACGAGCGACGAATCGGCCGCTGATGGACGGGGTCGGCGGCGAATCGGCCGCGATCGGGGCGCCGGATATGGCGCGTAGAATTCGGAGGCACGGATGTCGGATGTACAAAAGTTTGTACAATGCCGACAGATCGGCCGAACGAGCGGTGAATTGGCCGCTGATGGACGGGATCGGCGGCGAATCGGCCGCGATCCGGGCGCCGAATCTGGCGCGTAGAATGATGATTGTTGTTCCCTTACCTTCCCAATTAGGACACCCTAGATTGTTTGTGTGTTGATACCATAGTACTGTTTTGACCTAGAATGATTAGTGTACCTAGGTGAGACTTCCAACTGCTACGGTATGCCCTGACCTTGTATACTATTCCTTCAAATTGCATGATTTAGATAAATTTTTTTTAGACCTTGATTGTTGGGAAATAGGGACGTCACTCCATTAGTATCAGTTGTAGATATATATGGGTTAGTCCTTGATGTGGGGATGTGTGTCTATAAACATGTAGCTTAGGAGATTTAGGAGAGATTATAGTATCAGCCTTGATAGGATGTACTAGTCTTTTGGTGAGTATAAATGTGTTATGAGAGATAGAGGCCTATATGTCTTAGTAATGCATCGTTCCTATGGTAATAGAATGTATTAATAGATGGTTAATAGGAAGATAATAGTTTGAGCATACCTATAGCCTATGATCAGTTCATTTTCATCCTTAGTTAAGACCACTTTAAAATAGGTCCAGTCCCTTGGATATAGGTTCCAGTCCATATTCTATTGAAGTTCCATTACCGCCGTACAGCAGAGTAGTATTGGTGGTATTCCTAGATTGACACTTTTTAGATGTCCATTTATTATTCCAGTGTTAGGAAGTGTTACCTTAGATATTGGGTAGGTTAGAGGCTCTAGAAGGAGTACTATCGATCTTAAATTTTGAGGACGAAATTTTTCTAAGGTGGGTAGAGTTGTAGCACCCAGTTTTCCAAATGAGGGTAATTTTGAAATTTCGTGTTTATAATTGTTTTAATAATGATATTTAATTCATGATATGATTTTTGGTGATTTTAAATTATTTTAAAATTATTTAAATCAATGACTTGTGGTTTTGACGTTTTGCTAGTGAAACCCTAGAGACTGTTTGACCTAGAGCCTAACCATGTGATTATGATATTTTAATATCATTTTTGGCCTAAGGATATTTTTGCATTTGATCTCTTTGAATTATTTTGATATTATTTTATTATTTATGATATTGTTTTGGGGTTATTTGAGTCGGGTTCGAATTTTAACTCAATCCGACTTGAAACGGGGACCCGGGGTAGTTTGACTCTAGTGGGACCCACACACTAGTTAGGCATGGCCCACATGATATTAATTTTAGTCCACATGATAGTAATATTTTAGTTAGAGGTTAGACTAATTATTATGGATAAGGTTAGTGTGATTAGAGACTTTAGAATGACTAATTTAGTCCCAACCAATTAGCCCTTTCCTAATACTCATAGAATAGGTTAGTGGGGGCATTTTGGACCTTACCATAATAGGACAAATAGCCCCATATGGCCAGCCACTTTGGGAGAGGATAGGCTCAAGTTCATTTCATTATTCTCATCCACACTCTCTCTCTTGTTCTTCCCCAAATTCCTAGAGAGCAATCCCTAGCAATTTCTCCACCAAATCCTTCCATTTCGCCACCAAATCTTCTTCTTTCCTTCTCCATTCTAGCCAAGGAGGAAGCTATCCAAGTTTGGGAGGATTCGGAGCTCGTTCGTGTCCTTTTGGAATCTCTACGTGTCGGTGTCGCTCCGGGAAGGCTTTTCTTCGATTCGATCTACCGGGAGGTATAAATCCCTTCTCCTTTTCATTTCCTCATGCATATAGGTCTATTTTGAACCCATAGGAATGACCCCCATGGTTGTATCTCCATTTGTATCCATTTCGTGTCCATTTGGAGGTCATAGGAGTGTCCTTTGTGTTGTGGTTGTGTCCATGTGGAAAAATCCCAAATTTGGACACACAATGTGTTGTTGTTATGTATGAATGAATTATTACATGTTTAATCTCATATTTTTGTATTGGAGATGTGTTCTATAGTGTCTCATATATATATATTAGTGTAGAGAGTGAGTTCTTGATATATTATGTTATATACTTGTGTTCTTTTGTCCCAAACTACCCAAATCCGTCATGATTTTTATCCACGTTTTTAATTTCAGCCCTAACTTAGAAATGTCATAACTTCTAGCTCAAAGCTCGGTTTAATCTCCCGTTTTTTTTTAAAAGAAGCGTATTGAAGTTAGCTTTCCAAAAACATGTATTAATAGGCCTAATTCTTTCTGTAACTTTTTGGAGAATTATTTGAGTGTCAGCTGTACGAAAGACAAATGCGTTCTCGGTGTTTTCGCGATTCCGGGAGTTTCCGAAAACGAAAACGCGATCCGTTTGAAGTTTCGGAAAGCTAACACATAGATCTATAACATACTTTAATACTAAATTTTAATTCATGCTGAGATTGTACAGTATTGATTATTAGTAGGAGTTACTATTCGGCATATGCATTTTGTGCACCCTTGTGTGTAATATAATGTTCTATTTGATTTTAACCCATGTTAATGTATATACATTATGTAATTAAATAGAGAATACAAGCATGAGTAAATGGTTAAATAAATGATGTATGAGGTGTAAGTATCATATCTAATGTAAGCATGTATAAATATGGCTTGTAATGAATATGAAGGTTCCATAGTATATAATGTATGGTGCATATAGTGGTGCAAGAGAATAAATGAATGATGAATGAATGCAAGCATGAATGTAATTTAATAATAGATGTAATGTATGCAATATACAAGTTAATGATATGTAATGTTCTATGTTAACACAAATCCTATATTACCTCATGTACCCCCTTACACTATGTTGACACTATCACACTTGACACATTGTTCACTTACACTTTGACACTCTTTGATATGTATACACTATGTATGCCCATTTAACCCTCACTTGTCCCTTTGCCATGTTCACATACACACACATAGCCTCTTAAATAAGTATTTATGAATATAGTTAACTTAGCTATGTATGTATATTATATATATGTTAGCATATTGTGTTGTAATATATAAGTTTATATAACCATTTGAAATGCCATGATTATAGACCTAATGTTGAATACCAATATATGTATGTGTATATATGTGTAGACATATATAGCTTAAAGTAATAGATTACCTAGTGTATATCCAATGTGAATTCTTGCCTATTTGAGTATTGAATAATTGCATGCTATATCGAGTTGGGTGTATGTTGGCTTGTATAGCCTTGTATTGATGTGTGCTTGCTAGGATAGTCTTGGTTAGGCCTAGTAAGACTTACTGGGTTAGGACATGACCTAGTTTGACCTAGTTTGACTAGTGCAGTTGACCGGAGTTGACCAAGGGTTGACTTTGGCCTAGTTTGACCTAGATTCATGTAGAATGCATTGTAGTGCTTTATATTACCCTTCTGGACATGTTGTGACTTGTGCTGTTCTAATTAGGAGCCAGACACCTCTCCTCGGACAGTATCTTTACCTTGGATATTCAGATATCAGGCGAGTACATTCTTTGATCATTTTATATCCTGCTTAGAATTATTTTCTGCATTAAATTACTTTACTTCATACTGTCACGTTGGTCACACGGATTAGTACTATACGGATCCCTTCTTGAGATGTTATCCCTTCAGGGAGCATCGGGTACTCTATGTTCTGTGCGTTTCACTTACATAGCGTATCATATGCTTCTTTGGTTCTTTGATCACTTGTGACATATACCCATATGATCACAGAGTCTTCTTTGAATCCTTATCCCATTTGTGGGACTACTATGTATCACCTTTCGGAGGCTTATCATCCTTTGGGGACTTATCACCTTTCGGAGGCTTATCACCCTTTGGGGGTATATCACCTTTCGGAGGCTTATCACCCTTCGGGGGCTGTTATAGAAGCATGTACGTAACATAACTTGTTTGGATCCTTGTGTATTAGTTGGGGGTACGGGGGAGTATAAATAGCCATGTGAACAATTCCAAAGTAGAATAGCCATGTACGCCTCTTTAGTATAGCCATGTACAAATCAAGCCGTTCACATGTCGACTTTGTACTCTAAATCACTAGTCACTAGTAGCTCTCTACTTATAGTAGATATTTCTATTACAGTTCTTTCTCTGTTTACGTACTGCATTTTCTTCAGTATCTATATCTTACTTTACTGCATGATTATATTTTCTAACCTGCTATGAACTGTTGAGATGTAATGTGCTCGCTCCTGTCCTGACTGGACCTGTTGATAAATTTTACAGATAGCCTGGAGGTTGCCTGCTAGCTTAGAGGAGACAGTAGAGGTTGCATAGATAGCTAGGGTTTTTGCTTATAGTTTATTTTCAGTCATCTTGAGTTGTATTTATGGATTACTGTATTTGGGTTTTGAGATGTATTCTGAGTTTGTATCTTAGACACTTAGACTTCTATCTATTCTATCTCTTTTCGATTTCATGTTTTATCTATCTTCCTTTATGCTCTACCTTAGATGTGATTGAGTTTACATTCTGCTATGTCACCCCCATTCGGGGAGTATAAACTGTATAGTCTTATACTGTTAGATGCATTGAGACCTAGGACAGCGTTCTACCGCCGACACTGCGGCGTAGGCTGGGCGTTGTTACGTTCTCGTGCCATAACTCTAGGTTGCGGGTCGTGACAGCGTAGGGGTCGGGGGCGCCGGATCTGGCTCGTAGGGGTCGGCGTAGGCGCGTAGGGGTCGGTGCGTAGGGGGCGCCGGGGGTCGACGCGTAGGGGGCGCCGGATCTGCCGCGTAGGAGTCGACGCAGGCGCGTAGGGGTCGCCGATTCGCCGGCGGGTTCAGTCGGGAGGAGGGGCGCCGGATCGGGCGTCGCGCGGGATCCGCGGGTAGGGGTTGGCCGGTGCAGTCGGGCGCCGGATCGGGAGGTGGGGCGCCTGATCGGGCGCGGGTGGAGGAGGATAGGTTTTGGCGGCTAAGGTTTTTCTGGAGGCTCTGATACCATGTAGGAAATAATAATGCCTTGTTTATTGATGGGGGATGATTACAATATATATAGTGTCTACATGATTGGGCTTATGGGCCATATTTACAATAGTTACAAATATAATCTAACAATACTACACCAATGGATACTACACATACTGATCTTAGTGATGAAGATGTTGATTTGGGTATTGGTGGCACTCACAGAGGTCAAGGTTGGTTGCATGAAGGAGAGCTACATGGTGTGGAAGAGAATGAACCAATATCTGATGGTGACCCAGTTAAGATGAAAGTAGAGACTCTTTTATCTCATGTCTCTAATTACTCATATTACTTGCCTAGTGATGATATGGGAAGTTGCTCGTCTGATGATGACTTTGGACTTCCGATATGGATATGAATGACTTGACTGAAGTCCCACCATTGTATCATGGGTTTGAATCTCCAAGCATCAAAGCATTTAGGTGGACACTTGACCAAAATGCCATCTATGGAGGTTGGGATTATGTTAACAAGAAAAATGATGGAGATAAGAGGAACTGTACAATGCTTGAAGTGTCAATGGAGATTGCATGGTTCATGGGGATCAAGGGACTAATGCCTTCAAGATCAAAACTTTTCAAGAGGGGCACAATTGTATTAGAGTGGAGACGATCTCTATATTTACCTCAACATGGTATGCTGAGAGGTATCTAGAGCTTATTAGGAAGGATCCTAAGATATCTACTGAAACCCTAGAGGTTAGCTCAAGTCAATTGTATAGGGCAAAGGATCATGCCATCGGAATAATTGAGTTAAGAAATTAGTTAAAAGTATTAAAGAACTATACAGAAATTCTCAGAAGTATGAATCCTGGGAGAAAGATAAAAATTCAAAAAATAGTATAGAAGTACCTGAAGGGCCTTGAGTTGCCCTAAGAATGTTCCTTGGCTTGGCTAAATTGCCAAAGGATTTTGGGATGGTTGTAGAACCTTGATTGGGCTTGATGACTACATATAAGGAATTGATGACTACCATGTAAGGAATTGATGATACTTTTGGGCGTGGCTTGAGTGCAATTTAAAGAGATGGTGTCACGTCCCGATCCTGCAGAGTCCTTTCGTCCTCACTTCGGACTCTGTGGAACCGTTCGTCCTCGCTTGGGCGTGATGCCGTGCAAGTCTAAGTTGCGCTTGCACAAGATCGGGACCCGTAACAAGACAAACTAGACAAGATAGACAATATGCAGCGGAACATATTACAGATATTTGAAGTAGCAGCGAACAGATTACAGAATATAATTGAACACAAGGTAACAGAAATAAATTCTCTTTATTGATTTCATTTGAACAGATTACAAGCTCTCAATTCTCTCTGATACAATGCTTACATTCTCTCAGAAACAGATTACAATGATCCCGTTCCATACATTACATCCATTTATATACAAAACCAACTCTTTGCAACAGATGACCTTCTCTTGGTATCTCTTCTGATTCCTGGCTCGTGAGGATGAGGCTCAGACTATCGCTTCGGACTATCATTCTCGATGCGTCTTGCACCTGTGTGCAGACTGATGATGGGTCAGTATATCAACATACTGGTGATTGTGAACAAAGGCTACATTTGTCTGAAACGATTACTAATTCATTTAGTGAGAAAATATTTCTTGTGATGTTCTCTTGCTACTTTTACCTATGTTCATTTCATGCAGTACAGAATCAGTTTACATATTTTGAAAATACTTTTGAAAAGTCACAGTTTATGTCATTTAATCTCAAGCATACAAGGGGACTGTTCATTTCAAGCACGATGACTATTCATATCATATGATATGCGCAACGTATTTCATGAACCATAATTATTTCTCTTATTTAAGCAACTATTAGGGGCAGATTTTAAGCACGATATCAGATATTTTTCTCATGGAACATAATAATCCTTTAAGCAACTCATGCTCAGGAAACTTAGCAACGAATGTATCACTTTTCAGTAATTCTTACCATAGCCGACGGTCCATTCATGCACAAGACAAGGATTAGCATAAACATAATATAACTAGCATTTCTTCCTGTTTGTCTATGCATTGTTAGCTCTTAGCATAACAGTTACCGACTCATGCAATCCGATTGACAGCTGTGACTCAAGGCTCGGCTCTGCACTAGTACGTGCACATACCAGCAGTTGTGACTCTCCGGGTCAGCTATGCACTGATATGCACACATACTAGCAGCTGTGGCTCAAGGTTCAGTTCTTCACCAATCCACGTCTATCTACATGATGGTCCATGGATATTTCCATTATTAGCAGTTGGGACGTTCTAGCCCATTTCACTAATAGACTAACACCCCCCTGATCGCGGGGACTTCTAGTCCCAGGGTGTCATGTTATCTCCTAGGCCGAGCGATCACAATGCCCTGGAACCGATCGAGATATTACATCCTTATGCAGAACTTGTCCGGACTGACACTATGAATGCAACGTCTATCAATCAAACTCTTCTTGTTAACAATTTATTGATCGATCACCAGACATTCCATCTTATCTTATCTTTTTCATATAATCGATCCAGTAACTCTACTCTTTTCTCTATACGGATAAGCCGTATCATCTCTTTTCAGGCAACTCTTGTACAATAGCAATCTATCTAGCATTAAAATCTTTTGCAATAGTTCAATATCATTAAGTATTAAAACATACTTGATAGCATACGATAGATATATGAAAGCATCTCTTTTCTCTTGTTATTAGCATGGCAAGGTTCTCTTGATCAAGGCGACGTTCATTTCTTAGTTAGGCATCATATTATCTCTGTTTCTTGTTTTAGCATAGCAACATGTGGATTATCTTATAAGCATACTCAATGATTTATCATCTTGTTTATTAGCAACAACATTCATTCAAAAACTCAGATTCTTATTAGGCGTAAGCGAATCATAAAATGAGTCTTTGTCCACTCATCCAGATAAATCGTCTTCTGTTGCAGAGCCAGCAATTCGATCTCTCTGTTTTTAGTGCCTTCGCGGAGCGGGACACTACAGATGAGAACAACCAAATATATCCCATAGCCTTTGCAGTTGCTGAAACTGAGAGCAAGGATAACTAAACATGGTTTTTGGAGAATCTCAATTCTTTTCTTGGAGACTTCTCACAACCAGAACATTATTTTCATGTCTGATAGAAAAAGAACTAATCTAACTTCTATATCATTCATTTGCAATACAATTTCTATCAATTACCCTAAAATTTGTCATGCTAACTAGTTATACTTGTCCTCAATACGTTAGAGGTAGATGGAAACACTAGTAGATTCTCCCCCCCACCCCACCCCACCCCACACGTGAACATAAGTTTTGTGTTAGATATATGTAGAAGAATCTCGAGTGTTACTAGCTTGGGTAAAGATAACGAGATGAAACAACTTGCGTGGAAAGCAGCTATGGCATCTACACGAGGACAATTTGTTGGGTTGTATCTCATTTTCGGTTGAGTGTTAAAAAGGTGGTGATAATAGAGTTGGAGTTTAGTTCTACATCGCATCATGTAGGAAGTAAGATGAGAGCATGAGAGGTAGATAATTAGGATTGGTTCAGGCCTTACATGATAATTTTTTTAAGACATATGGGTCCAGTCCAATATCATAACTCATGGGCTAATTCCTGTTCGGGTCACACCGCGTTCCCAATAAGTGGTATCAAAATCCAAAGTTACGGGACTGATTTGAACGACTCTAATTGGTTCGATACAGAATGTGCTGAATCTTGGTACGCTTGGTCTCAGTTTTCAACAAATATTACACTAAATCTCAGTTTGTTTTTTCCCACTTCTTTTGGACTATAACTGAATATTACTATACTGAACCACCATATTTACTTTTGCGAGGCACCATATTTTATTTTTTTGGACTCTTATATAGTGTGCATAATAGAGTATCAGTATTAGTTGTTTTTAGAGGTTACATGCAAGGTTTCAAGTGCATAATAGGGTATCAGTATTTGCTTTAGACATACAAGTTTCAAGTGCATATTTACTTGTTGCCAGCTAAGAAATCAATATTATTTGACTTTCACTAACTAATCTTACATAGTGTAGAAAATAATAGTTGTGTTAATTTTATTGATGGACTACTTCACTACTTATAGGGAGTCTAGCTCCTCTACATACTACATATTCCGATGTGGGACTAAAAGTCCCTTATTGACTCTCAACACTCCCCCTCAAGATGGGCGATAGATATTGATCATCCCCATCTTGTTACATAGCTTCGACAGACTTAATGAACTAAGACCCTTAGTCAGACAGTCTGCAACTTGTTCTTCTGAGCGGACATGGTCAATCTTCAGTATCCCTTGTTCCAGCTTCTCCTTGATGAAGAATCGATCAATCTCGATGTGCTTCGTTCTGTCGTGCTGAACGGGATTGTTAGCTATACTTATTGCAGCTTGACTATCGCTCAGAAGACGTAATGGTGCTCCCTTGTCTAGCTTTAACTCTGTCAGCAACGCTTTCACCCACAGCAATTCTGACACTCCCAGAGCCATTGCTCTGTATTCTGCTTCAGCTGTCGACCGTGCTACCACAGACTGTTTCTTGCTTCTCCATGAGACCAGATTTCCTCCTACAGAAACACAGTATCCAGTGGTAGACCTTCTGTCGTCTATGCAGCTCGCCCAGTCTGCATCACAGTATTCCTCAACTTCTATGCGTCCATTCTTCTTAAACCATAGCCCCTTTCCCGGCGTTCCTTTCAGATACCTCAAGATCTGGAATACTGCTTCCATATGACCCTTTCTTGGATCATGCATGTAGCGACTCACTACACTCACTGCGAATGAGATATCAGGGCGAGTGTGTCCCAGATAAATTAATCTCCCTACAAGTCTTTGATATCTTTCACGATTAACAGGCTCTTCTGCTTCTGCTCCCAACTTGCACTTCTGGTCAATTGGAGTGACCGCTGCTTTGCATCCCAGCATCCCTGTCTCCTTCAGCAGATCTAGTGTGTATTTTCTCTGTGAGAGAACAATTCCTTGTTCGCCTTCATACACCTCGATACCTAGAAAGTACCTCATCGCTCCTAAATCCTTCACTTCAAACTCCTTCGCGAGTTTTGACTTCAGCTTAGTGATCTCGACTTCATCATCACCTGTGATCACTATATCATCCACATATACAGCAAGTATAGTGATGTGGCCTCTTGCATGCTGAAGGAAGACCGTATGATCTGTATTTGTTTGACGGTATCCCATGCCTGTAACAGTCTTTTTGAATCTGTCAAACCAGGCTCGAGGAGATTGCTTGAGCCCGTATAGTGACTTCTTCAGTTTACACACATTTTCTTGTGACGTCCCTCCGTTTGATTCCGTCGCATAGCACCCAGGCGGGAGCTCCATGTATACTTCTTCTTGCAGGTCCCCATGAAGAAAGGCATTCTTCACATCCAACTGGTACAGCTTCCACCCATAGTTCGCTGCAATGGAGACCAGAGTTCTCACGGTGCTCATTTTTGCTACTGGGGCAAAAGTCTCATCATAGTCTATTCCATATGACTGTATGAATCCTTTTGCAACCAACCTCGCCTTGTACCGCTCTACTTTTCCTTCTGGCGTCTCTTTCACTATGTACATCCATTTGCATCCCATAGCTTTCTTCCCTTTGGGTAATGGAACCAGCTCCCATGTCTTATTTTTTTCCAGTGCTCCAAGTTCTTCCATCGTTGCAGCTTTCCACCTTGGATCTTTCTTTGCTTCCTGCCAACACTTGGGCAACGAAGTAGAGTCTAACGATGCAATGAAGGCTCGATAATTCGAAAAAATGTTAGAATAAGACAAGAAGTTGGCAATGTCATGTTCGTAATCATCAAAACGAGCAGGAGCCTTACCCGCATTGATGCGAGAAGATCTCCTTAAGGGAGGAATAGGTGGTGGAGAGATCATACCGTCCGAGTCGGAGAGATCCGCATCTGAATCCGAGTGATTCGGTGCGGGGGCAACATCTTCAGGAGTTGGAGCAGGAGCAGACGAGGGACTTGGTACAGTAGGCACAGGGCACGTCATAGGCACAGTACTGGACTTCTGCAGGAGTAGACGAGGGACTTGGTACAGTAGGCGGTCGGGGGAGCGGATCGGCGACTGGTGGAAGGAAAAAAAAATTTTTTTGTGGAGAGAGAGAGAGAGAGAGAGAGAGTTATGGCTCTGATACCATGTAGAAAATAATAGTTGTGTTAATTTTATTGATGGACTACTTCACTACTTATAGGGAGTCTAGCTCCTCTACATACTACATATTCCGATGTGGGACTAAAAGTCCCTTTTTGACTCTCAACACATAGTGTGCTTACATTGTTGCGGGTGCTCAAACACTATTCGGGACAAATAATCATGGATCCATATTGTTGTATTCTTCATGAATTTTGTTCTCAAAATGAGATGATGAATTTTGTCATGCGCTAGAACAAGAATATTTGAGAATGCATGGGAACGATCGTCGGCCACCTATGCACTGTAGAGTAGAAGTATGTCACAGTTGTAGAAGACAAGGGAATTACACTAGCATCCAACGGTCAAGACTAGGTCAAGAACAATTCTTCGTGTCTCAATCCTAGCAATCAAATATATAGTAAGATATATCATCATCAATTAACAATAAGGCTCTCAAAATGTATAGCGTAGATGACCATAAAGCTAGTATTACAACATGAATAGACAATCATACATGATCACAAAATACACTACAAAAATACTGTTAATTACCAACAGAATTTAGCGACAGATAATAATCAATCTCTAATTAGTGACGAACTGGCGACTGACTTGTGACGAAACGTTTATGTAAAAAAATTACAAATGAACGCCGCTGATTCCGTCGCTAGTTCGTCGCTAAATGACTACCGACTACTTAGCGATGGAAATTTCCGACGGTATCCACAAATAAGTTTGCAACAGCATCCTTTCCTTTTCATTCTTAAATTTTCAACCCAAATTTTAGTTTCCCCCCAAACCCTTCCCTCTCCCCAACCCGACTCCCCACACCCTGCTCCGGTGACCGCAGACCCTCGACCCTCTCATCCGGTGACCGCCGACCCCCTCCTCCGTCTACGGCGACCCCCGCCGACCCTGCTGTCTAGTCCCCTCCTCCGTTGCCGCCGCCTAGTCCCCTCCTCCTACAAGTGACCGGACGCCCCCCTTCTCCTACTCCTATGTCCTCCCTCGTACAGACGCCCCCTCCTCCGACTCGACGCCCCCTCCGGTTAGACTCTTTTCGATCATCCGTCGAAGGTAAACCCTATTCCACATTGTTATTTTATTTAAGTTATTGTATTTTTGATTTTTTATTTTGGGGGGGAGGCAATATAAATTTAGATTTTGGTATTGGACACGTGTAGACACGATACATTGGACTTGAACACTAGCACATTATATCTTGGTATCGAATACGATACATTTGACTTGGACACGATACATTGGACTTGGACTATTAATCTAACATATACTTCATAGGAATGGTCTGATACCGATTTCGATATTGATATTCATAGGAATGGTATGATACCGATTTAGATATCGATACTAGTAGGAATTGTCTAATATCAATTTCGATATTGATACTCATAGGAATAGCGATAACCGATTTCGATATAGATACTCATAGGAATGGTATGATACCGATTTCGATATCGATACTCATAGGAATGGTCTGATACCGATTTCAATATCGATACTCATAGGAATGGTCTAATACCGATTTCGATATCAATACTCATAGGAATGGTCGATATTACCGATTTCGATATCGATACTCATAGGAATGGTATGATACCGATTTCGATATCGATACTCATAGGAATGGTGTGATACCGATTTCGATATCGATACTCATAGGAATGGTCGATATTACCGATTTCGATATCGATACTTATAGGAATTGTGTGATACCGATTTCGTTATCGATACTCATAGGAATGGTCTGATACTGATTTCGATATCGATACTCATATGAATGGTCGATATTATTAATTTCGATATCGACACTCATAGGAATGGTGTGATACCAATTTCGATATCGATACTCATAGGAATGGTCTGATATCGATTTCGATATCGATACTCGTAGGAATGGTCGATATTACCGATTTCGATATCGATACTCATAGGAATGGTGTGATACCGATTTCGATATCGATACTCATAGGACTGGTCTGATACTGATTTCGATACAGATACTATTAACCTTGGTTATTACAATTAGGTACTAAATTAATTTTTACTTGTATTTATACAATATATGGTACATGGTGCAGAATTGGTTTGAACAATGAGTCGATATTTAGTTGACCGTTTGTGGATGTACAATCGGCGACATGAGAACAAGATTGGTTTGACGGATGATTTCAAGGCGGGCGTCGAGGAATTTCTGAGATACGCCAGTAGCTAACCTTATTTTATGGATGGAAGGCTCATAAAGTGTCCTTGTGTCACCTGTCGTAATATACCATTCAAAGAGATAGATCTCGTGAGAGAGCGCCTCTACAAGAAGGGTTTTGTACCGAACTACAACGAGTGGACGGCTCAAGGAGAACCTTTGGTTCCGCAATATCAGTCTTCCTTTAATACGGAGGTGGGAGAGCCCACTCTTGGAGATCACTTCCAATATCGACATCAAAACTTGGCACGTGAGTTGGTATTTGATACGGCTTGTGCCGGTCCAAGTTTTGATCCGGAGGATCCGAATCCTGCTGCAAAGGAGTTCTATGATATGTTCAACCATGCCGATACTCCATTATATCCGGGTTGTGATTCTCATTATGTCATGTCGGTAGTGATGCGGTTGTTGAACCTCAAGTCTGATTTTAACTTACCGCAGGAATACTACGACCGGATAATTCAATTTGTTAGAGAGTTGTTGCCAAAAGGAGCGAAGGACTTGCCAGAAAACTTTTACAAGTCGAAGATGATGATAAAGAAACTCGGATTAGGCTACGAGAAGATATATTATTGTCGAAACGGCTGCATGTTGTACTATAAGGAGAACAATGATAAAGACAAATGCATTTTCTGTTACGAGGACCAGTACAAGCCCATTCAGGACAAAAGAAAATCAACTGAACGAGCAAGGTTGCGCCCCTACAAATACATGCAGTTTTTGTCGTTCACAAAGAGGTTACAGAGGATGTATATGTCGTCGAATACTGTAGAACACATTACATGGCATAGCAAAGAGCGGAAGATGGATGAAAAAGAATTATTTCATCCATCCGATGGAGAGGCATGGAAGCATTTTGATCGATGTCATCCTGGATTTGCTACAAAGCCTAAGATTGTTCAGTTGGCTTTATGTTCTGATGGATTCATTCCTTTCGGACAGTCGGGGGCTCAGTACTCTTATTGGCCGATGATTTTGACCCCTTATAATCTACCACTGTGGATGTGTATGAAGACTCCTTATATGTTCTTGACAACTATCATACTCGGTCCAAAAAATCCAAAGAAGAACATCAATATCTACTTGCAGCCGTTGGTGGACGAGTTGAAACAATTGTGGCAGTTCGGTGTTCAGACGTATGATATATCGATGGAGCATAACTTTCAGATGGGAGCGATGTTGATGTGGGCCATCAATGATTTTCCAGCATACAGAATGTTATCTGGGTGGAGTACTCATGGTATTATGTCTTGTCCGATATGTATAGAAAAGAGTAAGGCATTCCGCCTTCAAAATGGAGGAAAAGCTTATTTTTTTATTGCCATCGTCAGTTCCTTCCTATGTTGCATCCATGGCAAAGGAACAGGGATGCCTTTAGAGCTGGTAAACATGAACTAACTCCTCCTCCGTTGAGATTGACGGGAGATATCGTTTGGGCATAGGTAGAGGATTTGCCGACTATAAAGGAAGATCCGAGATCGGGCCATCACTTAGAAGGATTCGGACATAGCCATAATTGGATGAAGCAGTATCTTTTGGGACTCACCATATTGGAAGGACAATCTCATAAGACACAATCTTGTTATTATGCATATTGAGAAAAATTTATTCGACAACATCTTCAATACGGTGATGGATATCAAGGGAAAAACGAAAGACAATCCCAAAGCAAGAAAGGACTTGGAAATTATTTGCAGGCGTCCAGAGTTGCATCTAACACGAAGATCCAATGGTATCTGGGTCAAGCCCTCAGCACCATTTATACTGAGTAGGGATGATAAATTGATATTATGCAATTGGATTACAAAGTTGAGATTCCCTGACGGTTACGTGTCAAATCTGGCAAGATGTGTCAATCTCAATGAACGCAAGCTGATAGGGATGAAGAGTCATGATTGTCACGTGTTCATAGAGCGTTTACTTCCTATCGCTCTGAGAAAGATGTTGCCTTCTCAAGTATGGGGTCCGCTGGCCGAGTTATCTATATTCTTTAGAGATTTGTGTTCAAGTAAGTTGACGGTGCAACATATGTTTGAACTTGAGGAGAAGATTGTATTGACATTGTGCAAGTTAGAAAATGTGTTTCCCTCCGGCTTTTTTGATAGTATGGAACATTTGCCGATTCATCTTGCATACGAAGTATGTATCGGTGCTCCCGTCCATTATCGATGGATGTATCCATTTGAGAGGTATAAAATAATTAAATATCTAGTACTAATAATTATTTTATTCAAACAATTCTAATATTGAATATATTATTTATAGATATCTACATCACCTGAAGAATAAGGCGGGCAATAAGGCTCACGTAGAAGCTTTGATATGCGAAGCACATATTATTGATGAGGTCTCAAACTTCTGCTCAATCGACTTCGATACTCACGTCAGAACAAACTGGAATAGAGCACGAAGAAATGATGAAGGTGAGGTCGATGCACCGAATCGTGGAATCCGCACTACCTTCAATGTTGGTGGCAAGCCTACAAGTGCTTCTAAGTTACGATGGTTGGAGGACGATGAGTTTGAAGGCACTCATCAGTATATCTGCCTAAATAGTAGTATGGAGGAGAGGAAAGATATAGAGAAGTAAGCGACATAATTTTGCTACATACTCCAATTTTACGATATACTTGTAAAAATTTCTCTAAAATTTCTCGTTATTATCATAGTATTTTTAGAGCTGAGATAAAAATGGAGAGACCTAGCATTGATGATGATGATCTTGCTACAGAGGTTGATAGAAATTTTTTGCTACAGAGGCGATCCGGAAGTGCTACAAGTCCGCCGCCAGCAAGAGGTTGAGGGATATGGTCAATGACCAGAAGGCGTTAGTTTCGCTAAATAGTGCTCTTCGTAAGAAGTGGTTGAAGAAGAAATTCTGGGAGGCGATGAAGAAGAAGATGGATACTCCGGCCTATAAGGCCATGTGTGAGAAGGCAAATGTTGTCCGTGCTAAGGATGGTCACCACACGGGTGGATCCATCCTAATTTCAGAGCATTATCGACGGCTGGTGAGTATTCTTATTTGTTATTTATTCAATTGTTTAAATTTAATGTTTAGTTATAAATTGATGTTTAATTGTTACAATACGAGGAGGTCGCTAGGGCAGGTGGAGACCCGAACGTCATCGACTTTTCTAAATTTTTCGAGCGTACCCATAAGCGAAAGAAGGATGGGAAGCTCGTAGATGATCGGGCGACCAAAAACTATATAAGTTTTTCGAGTCCTATATCTAATTATATTTCTTCTTTGTCTTTACGTACTTAACTATATTTAATTTACCTAAATAGTTAGTCCGGACTCTAATATGAATGTTAATTCTAAATCTTAACCCTAAGTATCATTATAAATTAAAGAAAAAATTAGGAGACATATGAGAACCTAACCATAACAATACTTAATAGTAACTAAAATATGAATATTAATTCTAAATCTATTCACCTATATAAATATAGGAGACGTATGAGACTTTAGGGAGTCGAGTCGGTGAGGGAGGGACTGCCGAGGGGGAAGCTGGGACTAGTCAGCCACCGACGCCGGCTGTGAGGAACGACTTGTGGATACAAGCCGTCAGTAGAGGGAAAGGGGGAAGCGTGTACGGTACCGGATCGTTGGCATCCCAGCCGTCCATTTATTCCATAGCTCCTCTATCTCTACCACCTCCACCTCCACCTCCACCTCCACCTGTAGATGCACAGACCGACGGTACTGTGGACACCTACACTTTATGGCCGATTACACAGATTTTGGTGGGCCTACAGGGTCAGGTGACCCAGATGACTAGAGTTCTAAGCACAGCATGTCTGATTCCGGCTGCCACTGCACCGGCTCCTGCTTCGACCTCAGCACCTCCGGCAACGACTCCTCCTCTGACCACATCGCCTACTATATCGGCTCCTCCGACGACTACAGCGCCTCTTGTCATGCCGCCGACTCTTGCAGACGCCCAGGACGTACAACGGATCGTCACTGGTCCTAGGGCAGTTATATGCATGAGGACGACTGACTATGCCTCTGCCACCTCCTTCACCATCAATTTAATTTTTGTTTATTTATTGGTTGTATTTGACGATGAGTTTGTATGAACTTTAGGGAATTTATGTATTATTAAACAAATTTCTGTATATATTGGAGTTGTATTTGACGATGAGTTTGTATGAACTTTAGTGAATTTATGTATTATTGAACTTATGTATATTGGTGCTGGATTAATTTCTAGAAATAATGAGCAGTTGGAACAATTTAATTGCTGGGTTAATTTATCTAAATTGGTGCTGTAATTGTATATATATTGGCAGGTTTGAGAAAAGCTGAACAATTTAGTCTGGCAATAATGAGCAGCTTAGCGACTAACCAGCGACGAAATAGCGACGAAATTCTGGAAATTTTTCAGGCTAGCAACGGATTACCGACGTAATAGCGATGAATATTCTGGAAATTTTCCAGGCTAGCGACGAATTAGCGACGAAATTTTTTGTCGCTAACATTCTGTCTGATACCAAAAGCGTATCAGAGGAGTCAGCGACGAAATTTTTTGTCGGTAAGCTTCTGAAAAATTTGTTATTTTTGCTCACAAAATTGTGTCGGCAATCCGTCGCTAAGGCGTTGCCGAGATTGCCAACGGAAATTGAGTCAGCGACGGAAATTTTCGTCGCTAAGCTTCTGAAAATTTTGTTATTTTTGCTCACAAAATTGTGTCGGCAATCCGTCGCTAAGGCATCGCCGAGATTGCCGACGGATAAAATTTATTGCTAATCCGTTAGTATTTTTGGTCGCTATTTTCGTCGGTAATTCGTCGCTATGGCAACGGATTACTAACAGATTTGTCATAGCTATGTTATGGCTATCGACATACCATTTCTGTTGTTAATCCGTCGGTAATTTACATTAGCGACGGAAATGAAGTATTTAGCGTCGGATATTTTTGTCGCTATATACCAATATTTTAGTAGTGATAGCTGTAGACTAGCATATATACAACCATATTGTTCATAGGTGGGAACAAGCTTCCAAATGTGAGGGTAACATCTGTCCTTGGCTAAACGTCCTAAATACTATACAAAATGTATAAGTGGGATAGAATTCATGCGCTCAAGTTGCGGTCCTCCTGGTGAACACCATCGAATGAAAGGTAAGGTAGATTCTCGGACACTACTATGAGGTCTAGCTATACAAAACAACAGGGGCCACCCTTTTAATAAGTACCATAAGAAAAGCTCTAAGGTAGGCAGAAAACCAGCATGCAATCAAATAAAATCAAAAAGATTGAATACAAACCTGTAGATAGCCAATAGGGCATAATCCACACCACTAGACCAAACAAGGACAAGAGGATGAATCATGTTCCCACCACAGACTACGTTTTAATGTCTAACTCCACACAGAAGGCATAAACTAATTAAATAAATAAGTCAAAGGTGAAGCATGCACGTTCTTGAGAACAAGCTTAACAGATATATAACCAGTTACTGACAGTAAAAGAAAAGTAAACTAGTTAACTAGACGATCACAGTCAATCGTGTCTAATGGTTTGCTAATATTCGCTATGTAGGGTTATCATAATCCTAAATAAGATGCAGACAAGGATTACATTGTATCATGCATTGCAGATAGTCCGGGCTGGCTAGGGTAACAAAACAATAATAATACAATATCAATAACAACACTTGATGTCACTTCCCGTTTTCGATACCCGTATTTATGCATGTATTTGCTCCTGTATCTTGTATTTTGTGTTCATGTATCTAGTATCGATACAGTATCCTACACATGTTATTAGTACTCGTATCCATTAGTGGACTCTTGTATTATATTTTTTTTTGTATGAGGGTTTCGGAAGTCGTGTGAACATGTCATTCGTAGGGTAATCGAATGTCTAAATTCATTAACTGACTTATGCTACTGGTTTTGGATTTCTGGCTTAGATCATTTGTAATTGATCCAATGATGATTAGATCAAAGAATTAAGTTAAGAAATTAATGAGTTGGATCAAATCATTTAAGTTTTGGCGCATGATCATAGTAGTTTATATATATATATATATATATATATATATATATATATATATATATATATAGTTTATTTATTTATATTTATTTAATATAAAGTAATTAGTTTTCAAGATTTATTTAATTAGAAAATATGTATGTTTAGCCTCTTTAAAAATAGCAAACTAGCCTAGAAAATTCCCCAAACATTATGGAAATTAGTATACCTCATAGGGAAGACGTGCGCCAAGTTTCGTCGCATTTTGTCACTACCTACTCCCACTTTGGGATACGAATACGTGACTAAGTCTAGCCTACGTGTAGCATCGACGTTATTATATTGTTTATATTCATAATGGTCCATAACTAATCCCATAATATTTTACAGTACCATCCTCAACAACTATTAAAAGAAAATAAACAAGAGGCCTAAATACTCACTAACTATCATCTAAGAATAGACTGAATGCATATGGAAACAAATATACCACTCAGGCTATGAATCTCTGAAAGAAGAATATGAACGTCACATCGATAGAAAGCAAAGAACGTACACCTACATTTTCTAACGTATACAGTCATGATTAAGCAAGTACAAGTTTAAGCTAGTAAGATACAAATACAATATAAAATAAATAAACTCTAAGTATGGGAACCAGATGAACAATAGAAGAAGATATAGTGCGCTCAAGTAAAACAAATAACAAAATGAACTGAGAAATGTAGGTCACAATGTGATAGTAGTAACAAGTAGTAAGACGAACATAATAAATAGTACGTACTGAAATGTCTTTAGAAGCATAACTTTCAACATGTGGATCGGGGTAGTACGATATCTAGTAACGTGAGAAAGGACGTTCTTCTGAACTATGAGAGAACGTTACATGTATAGATGGCCCATATGCCTAGTGACTGTACTTTCCCTAATGATCCTAATCTCACAACGATAACACAATAACAATAATGGAACACGATTAGGATACGATATAAATAAAAAGAACACGAATAGAGCACTCAACTCTCAGGTGTGTGAATAGGCAATGAATAGATGAATAACAAACAATATACAATAAATACACTTAAATAACATCAAACAAGTACTTGTTTGTTGATATCGATCTGACGAAAGAACAATAACCCCAAGCTAAGTCTATCCACAAGCTATATCCATGAGTAGGAGATTCCAAATCACAACCCATCTATCGAAGCCCACAAACAATCAAGCATCACACAATTAAAATATATTAGACAAATCACATATTAAGTACGTTGGGTCGGTCTAGGCTTCTTATCATCTAAGTTAACTAGATCATCTATCAGCTAAGGCAACTTGATATAGGTTACTCTAGTTCCCCATAATCAATTTATATTCTAATTTACAAATTTTACATTTAGTCTATCAAGTTTGTGTCTTGTAATTCGTACAACAAAATCTATGACACACAAATCAAGTTAAGATAATCAATCGCATAGTTAACAACCTTATTTTGGTTATGGTTACTTTATCAATTTCAACGATACAAGCTCATTAGAATTGACAAATCTTGATTTTGTCATACATATTTTGAAATACTAACATGGTATAAATTAATTAGATAAACAAGGTTGGGTGATTTGATATATCAGATGATATTCATATGCTATGAAACTTGATATCTAAGGATAAAAAAGTCGCTAAGGTCACAATAGAATTAATAGATCAAAGATCCAACGGTTGGATCTTTCAAAAAGTCTATGTTACGCCCCAGAACCAGAATACTGGAGAGCGGGGGACAGACACAGCAAGCTACGTACATTAAAGTGTAATCCATCTCGATATACGGTCACGGCTGTCTAGATGCATGAGGGTTTAACTACAAGCCAATAGTCTCTTATGGTCAAGAATAAGCCTAGTGTCTCAATCTCAAGCAAGCAAGTAAACGTTACAAGATATTAGATCATTAGACATACAAGATAAGGCGTCCCAAATATTATATATTCAGATGATCATGAAGCTAGTCATACAAAATACGAAGACTAGCAAGAGTTTAAGTCATACATGATTAACCCTAGGATTTGTCAATCATGTTACAGCCCTTAGGTAGACAAAAGTAAGTTTCAACACGAGCGAACACTTGCTCGACGGCTAAACGCCTCAAAAGAATAATTAATAATAGAGCGGAGAAGAAAACCCACTCGTTGCCAGGGTTACGCCTGGTGTTCACCATTTGGCTGAAAGACAGGTAGATCCTCGGGTGCTACTCCAAAATCTGGCCATACAAAACCAGCTAGGTCAGAACCCAGAAGAGCAAGTGCTGCAAGAGAGACTTCACTTAAGAACTAAAACCAGCATATTAGCACATAAAGACATAAATGATAACGAAAGACATGAGTTAGAAAAAACAGGGTGATAAACGATATATAACTAAAGGACTATTCCGATAACCAAGTTACAACCCGTAAACCAAACAAGGACCGGAGTTGTAACCCTTCACCTGAACAGAGCTTATTCTCCAATTATTTATCGACATGAATAAAGCATAACAGTAATGTACCGAAGTAATCATAGACTGGCACTGTCTAGACAAGACTAGACTGGACGTCATCCATCAATCACGGCCAAGCAATGAGTACGGCTTGATACTTTAACTAACTAGGGTTATCACAAGCCTAGTTACTAGAAGATGCAATGAGATGTTCCAACAGTCACAAGTCCTGCAGACTATCCAGTTATCCTTTCGCAGGTTGAGAGAGTTGATTAGGTGACTTTGTGGTGAACTACATGACAGTGTGCTGGAAATATGCCATACTTGTCGACATGCTATAAGTCTACTTGAGGCGCCCAGATAACGGGATTGCCTGTGACTGGAAATTCTCTTTATGATCTACATGATCAAACTAGTCATTAACTTAGTCATATTCAGTATGAATCCCTGACCGTGGAAATCAGAAATTTATGTCCTAGACATGATGCAAGACGGGACACATAGCTTGTACAGACACAATCAAGAAAAATTATCCACGGTGTTAAGATGAGAGTTACTTGTTACTTGTCAAGATTACTTGTCAGGAGTATGCCACCACGGGCCACTATCATGCTTGTACATGTCATGTTTACTTGTTACTTGTTAAGAGTACGCCACGATGGGCTACTGTTAGAGTTATCATGTCAAGGGGCTTGTCAAGAGTGTGCCTCAATGGGCCACTATCAAGAGTTATCATGTTAAGCCATATTGCCATGTCGTGTTTATGTTTATCATGCCGTGCTCGTATATGCCAAGAATTTACTGGTTAAGAGAGCGCCACGACGGGCCACCGAAGGAATTATCAAGGAGTATACATGTCATGTTAAGATCGTGCTTAAAGCCCAAAGTACATGTGTAACACAGATAATAACATTATAATAGGCCATCATCGAAGGTGCCCATCATGCTCAAAGGTCACAACTTACACTAAGGACCATGGGGTCAAGCATAGAGAAAGTAACATAAATTATCATGGCAAAAGGAAAGGGACCAGGGATAACATGTGCCCAAGGGCAGCATATGTAGTGTCCCGCTTCGCGAAGGCACTAGATAAACAGAAAGATCGGATTGCTGGTTCTATAACAGAAGGCGATTAATCTGGATGAGTGGACGAAGTCTCATTTGCTGATTTACTTACGCCTAATAAGAATCTGAGATTTTGATTGAATGCTATTGCTAATAACAAGATGGTAAATCATTGAGTATGCTTATAACAGATTCCACTTGCTGCTATGCTAAGAACAAGAAAATACATAACATATATGCTAAGAAAGATTGTTGCCTGATAAAAAGAAATAAATGTTTCCTATGTTAAATTAAACGAGATATTGCCATGCTAATATAGTTTTTGTTTGAATATGACTCATTGTCATGCTTGATAAGAAAAGAGAGAAGTTGTTGGCTATATGATCCGAAAAGAAGAAAGACATAAAATAAACGTGTCGTACATCTGCAAAGGCATGAAAAGAATATATCGTATATCTGTTAAGGCATGAAAAGAACATGTCGTATATCTGTTAAGGCATGAAAAGAACATGTCGTATATCTGTCAAGGCATGAAAAGAATATATCGTACATCTGATCACAAATCTGTCTTTATCTGATAGAACTGCTAGAGAATGCATTGGTCTCGGACAACTCGTGTACGAGTAAAATTTGTCTCTCGGGTGGAATCTGGGGCGCCTGGAACCACTCGACCTAGGAGAGATTAGGGCCTCCATGTGAAAATGGGAGTCGATATCTGAGTCCTTAGTAACGAGCTGAACCAAAGAGTCACAACGGCTAATAATGGGATTTCCCATGGACCATATAGATAGGTGTTGGTTGGTGCAGAGCTGAACCGAAGAGTCACAGCTGCCAATCGAGTCTGCATGTGTCAAGAATATTTTGCCAAGAGCTAACGATGTAGAGACGAACAGGGAATAAGAATGTTGGTTATATTATGTTTATGCTAATCCTTGTCTTGTGCAGGGATGGACCATCGGCTATGGTAAGAATCACGGAAAAAGTGATACATTCGTTGCTTAAGTTTTTTGATCATGAATTGCTTAAAGAGAATAACCTGTCGCAAAGAATACTACTGCTATTGTCCCTAATGAAATAATATGGTTCATGAAACACGCTGTGCACTGCACATAAAATGAATAATTATCGTGCTTGAATTGAATAGTCCCTTGTATGCTTCAAATGAAATGAATTGTGGCTTTTCAAAGATGTTTTCAAAGAGATGTAAACTGACTCTGTATGCATGAAACGTACATAGGCAAAAAGTAGCAAGATCACATCACAAGAAATATTTTCTCACTAAATGAACAGTGATCGTTTCAGACCAATGTAGCACTTTGTTCACAATCACCAATATACTGATATATTGACCCACCATCAGTCTGCATGCAGGTGCAATATGCATCGAGAAGGATAGTCCGAAGCGATAGCTCGAGCCTCATCCTCAGGTGCTAGAAATCAGAAGAGATGCCAAGAGATGGACATCTGTTGCAAGAGTTGGTTTTGTATATAAAGGAATGTAATGTGTAGGAACGGGTCGTTGTAATCTGTAAAGTTCTGAGAGAATGTAATAATGTATTAGAGAGAATCGAGAGCTTGTAATCTGTTCAAATGCAATCAATAAAGAGAATTATTTCTTGTTACCATTGTGTTCAATGCATGTATTCTGAAATATGTTCGCTGCTGCTTCAATTATCTGTAATATGTTCCGCTGTATATTGTCAATCTTGTCAATCTTGTCTTGCTTCAGGTCTTGGCCTTGTGCAAGCGCAACTTAGGTTTGTACGGCACCACGCCTTAGCGAGGACGATCAGTCTCAAAGAGTCCGAAGAGAGGACGAAAGGACTCTGCGGGATCGGGGCGTAACAGAATGGTATCAGAGCAACACGATCCTCTGGCTATTTGTTGATTCGATTGAATTCAAAGATGTTTCCCTCATCAAAATTTCCTTGCCTGCTTGATATCATCAATGAGATGAACGTTCCATACAATAAGTCCGTAAATATTTTTATGATGTCGGCATATGTTTTTATTGATTTGATTGATTGAGATTGATTCTTTATTGAACAAGAGTTTTAATATGATATGAATTGAGAATTGTACCAATTAATGATGGCGAAGGATGAGGACTATCGCTGCTAAGGATATTGTAAGTTTCTCCTTAAGTTTTGAGGACAAAATTTTTTCTCCGTGGGTAATAATGTAGTGCCCCGCTCTGCGAAGGTAATAGATAAACAGAAAGATCAGGTTGTTGGCTCTACAACAGAAGATGATTAATCTGGGTGAGTGGACGAAGTCTCATTTGCTGATTCGCTTACGCCTAATAAGAATCTGAGTTTTTGATTGAATGCTATTGCTAATAACAAGATGGTAAATCATTGAGTATGCTTATAAGAGAATCCACTTGCTGTCATGCTAAGAAAAAGAAAAGAGATAACCTGTATGCTAAGAAAGATTGTTGCCTGATAAAAAGAAATGAATGTTTGATATGTTAAATGAAACGAGATATTGCCATGCTAATATAGATTTTTGTTTGAATATGACTCATTGTCATGCTTGATAAGAAAAGAGAGAAGTTGTTGGCTATGTGATCCAAAAAGAAGAAATGCACGAAATGAACATGTCATACATCTGCAAAAAAATGAAAAGAATATGTCGTATATCTGTTAAGGCATGAAAAGAACATGTCGTATATCTGTTAAGGCATGAAAAGAAAATGTCGTATATCTGTCAAGGCATGAAAAGAACATGTCGTACATCTGATCACAAATCTGTTTTTATCTGATAGAACTGCTAGAGAATGCATTGGTTTCGGACAACTCGTGCACGAGTAAAATTTGTCTCTCGGGTGGAATCTGGGGGGGCCTGGAACCACTCGGCCTAGGAGAGATTAGGACCTCTATGTGAAAATGGGAGTCGATATCTGAGTCCTTAGCGACGAGCTGAACTAAAGAGTCACAGCGGCTAATCATGGGATTTTCCATGGACCATCATACAGATAGGTTTTAGTTGGTGCGGAGCTGAACCAAAGAGTCACAGCTGCCAATCGAGTCTGCATGTGTCAAGAATATTTTGCTAAGAGCTAACGATATAAGGACGAACTTGGAATAAGAATGTTGGTTATATTATGTTTATGCTAATCCTTGTCTTGTGCACGGATGGACCATCGACTATGGTAAGAATCACTAAAAAAATGATACATTCGCTGCTTAAGTTTTCTGATCATGAATTGCTTAAAGAGAATAACCTGTCGCAAAGAATACTAATGCTATTGTCCCTAATGAAATAATATGGTTCATGAAACACGCTGCGTACTGCACATAAAATGAATAGTCATCGTGCTTGAATTGAATAGTCATCGTGCTTGAATTGAATAGTCCCTTGTATGCTTCAAATAAAATGAATTGTAGATTTTCAAAGATGTTTTCAAAAGAGATGTAAACTGACTCTGTATGCATGAAACGTATATAGGTAAAAAGTAGCAAGATAACATCACAAGAAACGTTTTATCACTAAATGAACAGTGATCGTTTCAGACAAATGAATCTCTTTGTTTACAATTCCCAGTATGCTGATATACTGACCGACCATCAGTCTGCATGCAGGTGCAATATGCATCGAGAAGGATAGTCCGAAGAGATAGCCCGAGCCTCATCCTCAGGAGCCAGAAATCAGAAGAGATGCTAAGAGATGGGCATTTGTTGCAAGAGTTGGTTTTGTATATAAAGGGATGTAATGTATGGGAACGGGATCATTGTAATCTGTAAAGTTCTGAGAGGATGTAACATTGTATCAGAGAGAATCGAGAGTTTGTAATCTGTTCAAATGCAATCAATAAAGACAATTGTTTATTGTTACCATTGTGTTCAATGCATGTATTCTGAAATATGTCCGCTGCTGCTTCAATTATCTGTAATATGTTCCGTTGCGTATTGTCAATCTTGTCTTGCTTCAGGTCTTGGCCTTATGCAAGCGCAACTTAGGCTTGCACGGCATCACGCCTTAGCGAGGACGATTGGTCTCAAAGAGTCCGAAGCGAGGACGAAAGGACTCTGCGGGATCGGGGCGTGACAGCATGCGCAAGGGCATCATGCGCCTATAAACAGGCATGTGCCCAAGGACGCATGCGCCCGAAGGGAGCATGCGCCTATAGAGCATGCGCCCAGGGTGCATGTACTATGGAAGGGCATGCGCCCAAGAGTGCATGCACCCACCTGATTAGGGACAGGGTACACTGGAAGGGAAGCAAGGAGACTATCCTCCATGGTTAAGTGGGCGCAAACCAAGAGCTATGCGCCGAAGCAGAATGAAATAATGCCTCAGACACATATCAGAGACTATGCGCCCAGGCGGGGGAAAAGCTTTGGGCGCATATCAAGAGCTATGTGCCCAAGCTGAAGGAAGTAAGGTGCTTTGGGCGCATATATAGGGCTATGTGCCCAAACGAAAGGCTGCTATGGGCGCATAAAAAGAGCTATGTGTCCAGCACTGTTCTTCTTCTCCATGCCGAGAGCATGAGTTCATGGAATCCATGAACTTTCCAAGTTCATAAATCCCTCAAAATAACTCGAAATCGGGACTTTCAAAGGTCTAAATTGGGTAGAACGAAATTCTCTACAACATGGAACAATCAAAACTTGAAAATAATGAAGTTTGATAGATCAAAACCCAAGAAAATCAAAATTTGAGTAAACTTAGATCTACAAGATTTTATCCACCAAAACCAAAAATACCAAGTACTAAAGAGTCATAAAACTATGTAAAGAATACATTGGAACAATAAATCATGAGATCTCTCATGAAGCAAGATTACACTTGCCTAAGGGTTTGGGAGAAAATAAATGAAGAAAAAAGTAGATGAAGAAATAAATAAAAGTAAATGATGAGAGAGAAAGGGGTTGGGTTATATAGAGGGTTCAACATGATGAATCTTCTTAACCCAAACCAAACCAAAATAAACCAAGCCAAGCTAAACCAAGACCAAACCATGCTAGACAAGTCAAAATACTGGTCGAAAATCCATACACGTATACTAAAAATACGTATAACGTGAAACGAGAGTGACAACTCTATCTACCTTAAAAGAATTCCGTCCTCAGAATTTAATTAAGAGGCTAGAGATGTCGGGGCAAGTTATAGTAATCAAAAGCAATCTATGACTAGCAGTCAATCAAGCAATTATTCATACAAGCAAGGAATTAAAGGCATAAGACATAAAGAAGGTATTATACCTTATGAGTCAAACATGTGTGGATATCGCGATCGGATGTCAACCTCACGCTCCTACGTTGACTCACCCAAAGAGTGATGACCCCAAGCAACGCGGACTAAACTAATAGTCTTATCCTTGAGTATCTTCTCTCTTAGGTCCAGTATGGATACGGGCCTTTTCTCATACGAAAGGTTGGTTCCAACAACAAATTTCAAATGGTCAAGGATATGGCTCGGATCCGAGATATACTTTCGTAATTGGGATACATGGAATACGTCATGTACCTCATGTAACAACGGCGGAAGAACGAGACGATATGACACATCACCTACTCGTTCAAAAATGTCAAACGACCCTATATACCTAGGACTAAGCTTTCCCCGCATGCCAAAACGAATAACACCACAGGTAGGCGAGATCCTAAGAAATACGTGGTCGTCGATAGAAAATTCAAGGGGACGTCGATAAGAATCGGTCCAATGACGCTGGCGTTCTTGCGTAACTCGAAGATGATCTCTGACTTTCCTGACCACCTCGATAGTCTGCGTAACCATCTCTGGACCAAGCATCTGCCTCTCGCCTATATCATCCCATGCTAATGGGGATATGCACTTTATGCCATACAATACCTCAAATGGTACCATCTGGATACTGGCCTGGAAACTGTTGTAATAGGAGAACTCTACTAGATGTATGTGATCTTTCCACGAACCATCGAAGTCAAGCGTACAAGACTATAACATATTTTCAAGAGACTGGATCGTACGTTCTGACCGACCATCTGTCTGCGGATGATAAGCTGAACTAAACTTGAGACGAGTCCCCAAGCTCTCTTGAAGACTCCGCCAAAAGTGTGATGTATATCTTGAATCTTTGTCCGATACAATACTGACTATTACTCCATGCAACCTGACTATCTGCCTGAGGTACATCTCTGCTAGCTGATCCGTCGACTGGCTAATTCTGAAAGGGAGAAAATGAGCTACCTTGGTGAGTCTGTCAACTATAACCCAGATAGCATCTCTCCTAGCTGAGGATTTAGGTAACCCAGTTACAAAATACATAGTAATGTGCTTCAATTTCCATTCTAGGATCGATAAAGGTTGAAGAAGTCCAGCTGGTCTCTGATATTCAGCTTTAACTTGTTGAAAAACTAAACAACAGGAGACAAACCGGGCTATCTCCCTATTCATACCATTCCACCAAAAATGCTGACGGATATTACGATACATCTTCGTACCGCCGGGATGAATTGAATACTGTGAACTGTGAGCCTCTGTCATGATCTCTTGCCTGATGTCGCCACTGGGTACATAAAGACGCCTTCCATGTCGAAGTGTACCGTCCTCATGAATACATAACTCTGCTCTCCGTCCTGCTATACATTCTGCTCTAAGCCACTGAAGCTTAGAATCCGTTGACTGAGCTATCTTAATCCTCTCAACTATACTGGACTGAACTTGCATACTGGCCATTAATGCCACATTAGTAGGAAGAACTATCTCTATACCTATCTTCTGAAGACCTGCTAACAACTCTGGTTGTGCTGTTAGAAAATAAGCTCCTGCTCTTCTGCTCAATGCATCTGCAACAACGTTGGCCTTCCCAGGATGATACTGCAGGTTGATGTCGTAATCCACAAGTAGCTCTAGCCATCTTCTCTGACGCATGTTAAGATCCTTCTTGGTAAACACATACTTAAGACTCTTGTGGTCGGTGAAAATCTCCATCCGATCTCCATACAAATAATGCCTTCACAACTTAAGTGCGAAAACTACCGCTGCTAATTCAAAGTCGTGAGTTGGATAATCCTCTCATGATCACGAAGCTGACGTGACGCATAAGCTACTACCTTACCATGCTGCATCAAGACGCATCCCAATCCTCTGCCGGAAGCATCACAATAAACCGAAAATCCTCCAGTCCTATCTGGAAGCGTGAAAATGGGGGCCGTCATCAATCCTTGCTTCTACTTCTTAAATGAACTCTGACACTCTGCTATCCAAGCAAACTGCACATCCTTGCGGGTCAACTGCGTCAATGGTGCTGAAATTCGAGCAAAGTATGATACAAACCGTGGGTAATAGTCGGCTAATCCTAGGAAACTCCGAACTTCTGCGATGGTTCTGGGTACTGGCCATGTCTCTATAGCCACTATCTTCTGGAGATCTACTTCCACTCCACCTCTGGTGATGATATGACCTAAGTACGAAATACGATCCAGCCAAAATTTGTACTTACTGAACTTTGCGTACAAATGGTGCTCCCTGAGAATCTGAAGAACTACACGGAGATGCTGCTCATGCTCTGCCTCATTCTTGCTATAGACTAAGATGTCGTCTATAAACACTATCACGAACTAGTCCAAATAGGGCATGAAAATATGATTCATGAGGTCCATGAATACGGCTGGCGCATTGGTCGCTCCAAATGGCATAAGAAGAAACTCTCAATGTCCATATCTAGATCAGAATGCTGTCTTTGAGATATCTTACTCTCTGACTCTGATCTAATGGTACCCTGACTGTAAGTCAATCTTCGAGAATACTGCAGCTCCTCTGAGTTGATCAAATAAATTATCTATCCTTGGTAGGGGATATCTATTCTTGATTGTTACAGAGTTCAAGGTACGATAATCAACACATAATCTTGACGTACCATCCTTCTTTTTCACAAGAAGCATCGGAGCTCCCCAAGGCGATCCACTTAACATGAATGAATCCCTTGGTTCTGAGTTCTTCAATCATCTTGTATAGGATCTCTAATTCTGAAGGTGCCATTCTGTAGACTCTCTCCGATACTGGTGCCGTTCCTGGAAGCAAATCAGTGGTGAACTCTATCTCTCTCTCTGGGGGCATGCCTAGAAGCTCTTCAGGAAATACATCAGAAAACTCTTTTACTACTCTGGAAAACTGAACTGCTGCTGCTACTGCCATCCGCAAGACTGTGGAGAAGATTCTACTTCGCCTCTGAAAAATAAAAACTCTAGTTCGCCTGGAATACCAAAAATAATCCAGCCAATATGGCAGTCTATTCTTGCGTATTGATCCTTCAACCAATCCATTCTTAGGACCACATCATAGTTGACCATCAAAAATTTTATCAATCTAGCGGAAAACTCTCTACCGCTAACTACGATTCGACACGAGAAAAAGACTCTATCTACCCCTACATGACCGTTACCAGTAAGTATATTGAGCCTTACTGATAATGACTCGGGCTTCCGTCCTATCCATGTAGCAAATTGTGCAAACATAAATGAATGCGATGCACCTGAATCAAATAATAATGATGCTGGAAAAGAGTTAACGAGAATGGTACCTGCCACAACCTCACCTGATGCTAATTCTTCTGCTACGGTCAGAGCCATAATCTAACCTTGTCCTCTTGGTGCTGGTCCCCTCAACTGGTAACCTCTCTGCCTGTTCTGAACCTGAGCTTGGGCATATTGTTGAGCCTGAGGCGGCAATGGCCTCGGAGGCTGGTACTGCTGTTGCACTGGTGCTGGACCCCTTACTGATTGACTGGTTAAGGTTGACGAGGATGAACTGGCTATATGCGGGTAGGACCCTATCTTATGATCCGGTGCCCTATAAGCCAAGCACAATTCCTGTGTTCTACGACACTCTGAAACCATATGTCCAGGCTTCCCACAATGAGAGCAGCCCATTGCGGAATAATGCTTCTACTTCTCTTACCGAGGATACGTCGGTATCGAGTGCTGAACCTACGAGACTGTGGTCGTCCTCCTAGGAGCTCCAATAGTCAAAGCCCTAGCTGCCGGGGATGGTGCTGATGACTGGGATATTTGTCCATGGGACCTCTTCCTTTCTTCAGTTCGATCTACTATCCTCTGAGAAGTATACTCATTCCTCTTCGCTGTTCGCAAGACGGCATCAAACGTCTGGTGCTCAAACTGCTCCATTGATATAATTATCTCTAGGTGGAGTCCCTGTTGGAATCGTTGCGCTTGGTCCAATTCGGTTGCCACCAAGGTGGGAGCAAACCGACTAAGCCTTAAAAACTCGGCCGCATATCTATCGACCGTCCTTTCCATCTGCTTGAGATTAGTGAATCTCGTCTGCAGATCATACCGAGATACTGTATCAAAATACTTCGTCTGGAATTTGTTGCTGAATACCGCCCATAAGACAGGCGTCACCAAACAAACTTCTTGCATCATCCACCAACTGCGGGCTAAGTCCGATAACTGTAGGCGCACAATGGCCACCTTCTCTTCCTCAGGAATCCTAGCTGCCTCCAAGATAACGTCTATGTCCTGAAGCCAAGCATCGACATCAATAGCATCTTTACTGCCATCAAAGAAGGGAGGGTTCAGACGCTTGAAGCTGTTGGCCCCGTTGTTCCTTTGATAACCAACTCTGCCCATGGCATCTTGTACTGTCTGGTGTAGGGCATCGTCCCGACGATCTTGTGACGCAAGTAATTCCCTAATGAGTCCCACCAGGGTTGCATTGTCAGGCTCTGCAGGCTAGACTGGCTGAACCGGAGGCTCTGGGTTCCCAAAATACATGACTCGGGAAGCTGTTCGAGAGTGCTGGACTTGGTCCCCAGGTTGCTGCTGGTTCACTGGAGGTGCTCTACCATGCTGATCGGTAGGACCAGGAGCAATGTCACTGAAGAAATAACATGGAAAATAATAAGAAAGGACCAAGATAGATCAAAGATATAAGTATGTGATCTGGTCAAGATTTCAGAAAGATTAGAAGACACGAGTAGATATCAAGGGCGAGTACTGATTGAGACATCTATTCAGTGAAACCCTCACTCATCTTGATTTACAAGACCTGTATGGGCCACCACTTAAACCGTGTCACGTCCCAGAACCAAAATACTGGAGAGCGGGTGACAGACACAGCTAGCTACGCACATTGAAGTGTAACCCACCTCGATATACGGTAACGACTGTCTAGATGCATGAGCATTTAACTACAAGCCAACAGTCTCTTATGGTCAAGAACAAGCCTAGTGTCTCAATCTCAAGCAAGCAAGTAAATGTTACAAGATATTAGATCATCAGACATACAAGGTAAGGCGTCCCAAACATTACATATTCAGATGATCATGAAGCTAGTCGTACAAAATATGAAGGCTAGCAAGAGTTTAAGTCATACATGATCAACCCTAGGATTTGTCAATAGTGTTACAGCCCTTAGGCAGACAAAAATAAGTTTCAACACGAGCTAACACTTGCTCGACGGTTAAATGTCTCAAAAGAATAATTTATAATAGAGCCGGGAACAAAAACCACTCGTTGCCAGGGTTACGCCTGGTGCTACTCCAAAATCTGGCCATACAAAACCAGCTGGATCAGAATCCAGAAGAGCAAGTGCTACAAGGGAGGCTTCACTTAAGAACTAAAACCAGCATATTAGCACATAAAGACATAAATGATAATGAAAGACATGAGTTAGAGAAAATATGATGATAAACGATAAGATAACTAAAGGACTATTCCGGTAACCAAGTTACAACTCGTAAACTAAATAAGGACCGGGGTTGTAACCCTTTACCTGAACAGAGCTTAGTCTCCAATCATTTATCGACAAAAGTAAAGCATAACAGTAATGTATCGAAGTAATCATAGACTGGCACTATCTAGACAAGACTTGATTGGACTCCATCAATCAATCACGGCCAAGCAATGAGTACGGCTTGATACTTTAACTAACTAGGGTTATCACAAGCCTAGTTACTAGAAGATACAATGAGATGTTCCAGCAGTCACAAGTCCTGCAGACTATCCAGTTATCCTTTCGCAGGTTGAGAGAGTTGATTAGGTGACTTTGTGGTGAACTACATGACAGTGTGCTGGAAATATGCCCTACTTGTCGACATGCTACAAGTCTACTTGAGGCACCCAGATAACGGGATTGCCTGTGACTGGGAATTCTCTTTATAATTGACATGATCAAACTAGTCATTAACTTAGTCAGATTTAGTATGAATCCCTGACCGTGGAAATCAGGAATTTATTTCCTAGACATGATGCAAGACGGGACACATAGCTTGTACAGACACAATCAAGAAAAATCACCCACGGTGTCAAGATGAGAGTTACTTGTTACTTGTCAAGATTACTTGTCAGGAGTGTGTCACCACGGGCCGCTATCAAGCTTGTACATGTCATATTTACTTGTTACTTGTTAAGAGTGCGCCACGATGGGCTACTGTTATAGTTATCATGTTAAGGGGCTTGTCAAGAGTGCGCCTCAATGAGCCACTATCAAGAGTTATCATAATAAGCCATATTGCCATGTCGTGTTTATGTTTATCATGCCGTGCTCGTGTATGCCAAAAATTTACTGGTTAAGTGAGCGCCACGACGGGCCACCGAAGGAGTTATCAAGGAGTATACATGTCATGTTAAGATCGTGCTTAAAGCCCAGAGTGCATACGTAACACAGATAATAACATTATACAAGGCCATCATGGAAGATGTCCATCATGCTCAAAGGACACAACTTACACTAAGGACCATGGGGTCAAGCATAGAGAAAGTAACATAAATTATCATTGCAAAATAAAGGGGGCTAGGGACAACATACGCCCGAGGGCAGCATGCGCCAGGGAAGCATGCGCCCAAAGCATCATGCGCCCATAAACAGGCATACGTCGAAGGAAGCATGCGCCCGAAGGGAGCATGCGCCTATAGAGCATGTGCCCAGGGTGCATGTACTATGGAAGGGCATGCACTCAAGAGTGCATGTGCCCACCTGCTTAGGGACAGGGTGCACTGGAAGGAAAGCCAGGAGACTAACCTCCATGGCTATGTGGGCACATACCAAGAGCTATGCGCCCAAGCAGAATGAAACAATGCCTCAGACACATATTAGAGACTATGCGCCCAGGCAGGGGAAAAGCTTTGGGCGCATATCAAGAGCTACGCGCCCAAGCTGAAGGAAGTAGGGCATTTTGGGCGCATATATAGGGCTATGCGCCCAAAGAAAAGGCTGCTGTGGTCGCATAAAAAGAGCGATGCGCCCAGCACTGTTCTTCTTCTCCATGCCGAGAGCATGAGTTCATGGAACCCATAAACTTTCCCAGTTTATATATCCCTCAAAACAACTCAAATCGTGAATTTCAAAGGTCTAAATTGGGTAGAACGAAATTCTCTACAACATGGAACAATCAAAACTTGAAACTAATAAAGTTTGATAGATCAAAACCCCAAAAAACCAAAATTTGAGTAAACTTAGATCTACAAGATTTTATGCACCAAAACCAAAAATACCAAATACTAAAGAGTCATAAAACTATGTAAGGAAGACATTAGAACAATAAAACATGAGATCCCTCAAGAAGCAAGATTACACTTGCCTAAGGATTTGGGAGAAAATAAATGAAGAAGAAAAGTAAATGAAGAAATAAATGAAAGTTAAGGAGAAGAGAGAAAGGGGTTGGTTTATATAGAGGGTTCAACATGATGAACCATCTTGACCCAAACCAAACCAAAATAAACCAAGCCAAGCTAAACCAATACCAAACCATGCTAGACAAGTCAAAATACGGGTCGAAAATCCGTAGACGTATACTAAAAATACATATAACGAAAAACGGGAGTGACAGTCTATATAATCAAATATGGACAACGGATAAAGTTTTTGGTCACACAAAATATATGGTCAAAATTTGGGTGATCTAATCGCAAAGTTCAAAGATAAGACAAAGGAAAAGAGATACCTGAAAAAGGATCAAGAAACGAAGGTCCTAGCATGAAGATAGAACTCCTAGAAGTTCACTTGGCTGTTGGATAAAATCAGGACACGACGTACTGATAGGATCAATTTTGTTTAAATCAAACCTTGTCGTGATTGTGCCAACTTGCCTTGGTCGAAGAAGAATATGACACGAGTGCAACAACAAAGTCGGATTGCTAAAACGATTATTGGATTGGTTATGGCAAACATGAGAAATTTCTTCTACCAACTGTACTTAAGGTTGGATAAAAAAATCTCGTATTAGGTGCACGAGTCTAGGGAAAAGTTGAAGTATGTCCTATATAGAGGAGAATCGTCCAGAGCGTCGACTGGGGGTAGTCAATTCTGATTTAGGTCGGGAGAGCATTGGACACGATAGAGGACATTGAGAGGGAACGAGGACACGAAAAAGAAGATAAGTTAGGGTTAGGGTCGAGATACATGTTATATATAAGGATAAGGGTTACCTGTACGGGTAGAAATATGAACCCTAATGTATTTAGTGAAATGAGTTAGTTGATTCGACGAAGTGGTTCAAATTCCACTCAGATCAGTGACTTAGATCGATCATTAAACTTTTGGGTTATGTCGCGAGTTAAACTGAAATGTTTTGATCAGACGATTGTTTCTTAATCAAGACACATTCAAAGGCCAGGATTAGTGACTTAAGTCATAGGATACAGATGGAGGTTTGGGCTCCAGCAGGTCCAACCCGGGTTTTATTATATAAATACAAATTGATTTCATAATTAAGAATTATATTTTTAATTATTTAAATTAATTATGTCTATTTATTTAACTTGAAATTTGTTTATTTGTCATTTGCAAAATACTAAATAAACTCTTAAAGTTCCATAAAAAATCATAAATACTAGGGCGATTAGGAGACTCTATGTCAAGTTTGGGGCTAAATTAAGGTAGGAGTTGACTAGAGTAAATCCTAAAACATGTCAATAATTTATTTCCCTTAAAATTAATTCCCTAAAATTCTCAAAAATATACTAAAAATTATGCATTGATACTTAGGGCTATTCTAGGCCTTAACAAGTCTCAGGGATAGTTTCTAGAGTAAATTTCACATAATGATTCACTGATAAGTATTATCGATCCTTATAATCTTTAATTTCTTTTAAAAATAATTTACCATTCTAATCCCAAAAATTTCCATAGATTTACCATCAGTCTAAAACCATATTCTAAGCAAGATTATGATTCTAAACTATCATTTCTAGTATAAACTTTACCTTTTGCTAGTTATCTACTAAGGGTTGGCATCTAAGTGACTTTTAGTAGGTTCGTAATATCATACATTTCTCCATGTGTACTATAAGTGTACAAATTGATCAAGATTTCTGGGTAGGGGATGCTACACATTCTATGGTGTGAATGACAAATAAAAATTCCTAAAATCTAAAAATTTCACCATTAAATTAACTAGGCTTAGGGACGTTGTTCGGTAATCAATTTTTATAAACAAAGTATCCCGTATCTCCTTTCCTAAATTTAGTATTTTGATTTTGGTTCCCCAAACAGATAATATTATTAAAACTCGTCGAGGCGTAGTTGTTAGGCGGATACTCCATATATCCTTGGTTGGGGATGTATTATTGTGATGAGTGAAGCAGAGTCAAAGTCGTAGAAGTGGGGCGTTTCCCATGGTTGAGGAACACGGGAATGGGGGGGGGGGGTTTAGACGTAAATTGTGTCGTATCATATTGTTGAACCAAGGTTGACATTAGTGTATGGGTTGTTGAACCGGGGTTCAATATATCACTACAGGTTGAAATGATGCTCTATTGAATATGGTTTCCTGACGTGGGCATAATCTTGGCAACAAAGTCTTAGTTAAGCCAAGAGTCTAAGCAACGCCTGGAGGTTCTCACTGGGATTCAGGATGGGTGGCGTAAGATGGATCATCAACTCTTGTTGTTGAGATTGTAGGATGTATACCGAAGGGTTGTAAATGGGGGGGGGGGGGTGCTCCTAGGGGCACCATGTTAGAAGTGTAACTAAAGGAACAAAAAAATGATGGGTTAGACGTGTTCATGGCTAGGGATTGAGAGTAATTGTCCTTGGTCACCTGAGCCTTGGGTGATTGCGACGTTAGTGTCAAAAAATTATGATGGTTGTACATTGTTGGGAGGTGTTGTTGTTCATCTTAGCGGTGGAGGATAAGGACTCTAACTTTGTGGTCAAAAAAGTTAGGCCCCCCAATAGATGCCAATCGGATGATTCTTTTTATCGCCAAGATATTCAAAAAGCTCTGCAAATGACCAATAAAGTTCTCCTCCCTTATATTGTCACGTCCCAATCCCGCGAGGGTCGTTCGTCCTCGCTTTGATCCCTGCGTGATCGTTCGTCCTCGCTAAGGCGTGATGCCATGCAAGCCTAAGTTGCGCTTGTATAAGTCCAATACCTGCACAATACAACTAGACAAGACAAACACACGCACACAACATATTTAATTACAGAAAACCAAATATTGGACACAGAGATTTTGGAATGAAAATACTTCTTTTATTGATAACTTGATAGGATTACAAGGTACAAAGCTTGCGACTCAAAATGCCATAGTTTTGCTAACATGTGTCTCTTTGAAACTCTTTCAAAATAGCCACAATATCCATACATCATATCTCTTTATTACATAGTCAAAAAGTAAAGACACCTTTAAAGGAAACTTGCATACTGGACTTGAAATGAAAAGTAGCTTCGAGGCAATCCACAAGCTCTACTGGGCTGGACGAGCTTCAATGTCTCACCTGAAATACCAGTCTCCGTGCTATCTGAAAATGATGCCCACAACGTGGGCCAGTACACATAATGTACTAGCGAGCGGCTTTTGGCCGAACTCACATAAATCTGCACTAAGTCGACAGTGAAGCTAGCATACAATTATTATATGATCTCTCTACTTGTCTAGGTTCTTTTTAACATTTCATAAGAAACATAGCAGTAGAAAATACTTGTATAATAAATCTTACCTATCGTCGACAGTTATCCCTGCAAAAGACAAGGTTAGCACAATTTGCCTAACAAAGAATTTATGTTCCATTCTTGTAGATACTGAAGTTCATAATTTGGATCATGCATGTGGCCTATCTACATGATGGTCCACGGGGTCATTTCCCATGATTAGCCATTGTGACTCTTTGGTTCCGCTCGTCGTTAAGGACCCAATACCCCCTGATTCTGAGGTCTCTTTTACCTCAGGTTTCCCTAATCTCTCCTAGGTCGAGTGGTTCGAGGCGCCCTAAGAATCCATCCGAAAGACGATACCTTGTGTACGAGTTATCCGAGACCAATGCATTCTCTATCCTTTTTATCGGATGTAACATATTTGCATACGGGCCATGATGCGTTCATTTCACGTCTTAACAGATATGTGACACATTTATTTCATGCCTTACTTCTTATTCATATCAACATATGCAAGTTATCAGTCCATGTCTACATTTTTATAACATACTAGCAACAGAGCATAATGATCATTCATTTGAAACAGATTATAGCAGCACATGATCTAGCATTTGATTCAATTTCATTTATCTTCTCTTATATTTTGTTATTGTGGTATCGTTGATCATAGGGACGCAACAAAAGAGTGGACTAGAGATCATTTTCTTAGGGCATAGAGATAAATGTTACCCGGTCAAAGCAACTCACCGAGATTGAATCTTATTCGAAAGAACGAAGGACTTCACGTATCGTTCATGCTCCTCCTAAGCGTCGTATATTGGCATCAATATTTTATTAGCATACTTCGGTCTCTTTCTCTCAAGATTCGGAATGAATGAGCAATGCGATGAAAGCGAACAATAAAAACCAATCATCGAAAACCAACACAAAAATGCATTTATCAAAACCAAGCAGCGAAAGAAAACATCCAACAAAACCCTTGGATTCATTTCAATAGAAACCGATCCATTAATTGAAAATGTTCATTGCATTTCATCCGTGATCAATCGATACCTGTCACGCCCCAGAACCAGAATACTAGAGAGCGGGGGACAGACACAGCCAGCTACGTATATTGAAGTGCAACCCACCTCGCAATACGGTAACGGCTGTCTAGATGCATGAGAGTTTATCTACAGGCCATCAGTCTCTTAAGGTCAAGAACAAGCCTAGTGTCTCAATCTCAAGCAAGTAAATACATGTTACAAGATGGTAGATCATCAGACATACAAAGTAAGGCGTCCCAAACATTACATATTCTGATGATCATGAAGCTAGTCATACAAAATACGAAGACTAGCAAGAGTTTCAGTCATACATGATCAATCCTAGGATTTGTTAATCATGTTACAGCCCATAGGCAGATAGTAAGTAAAGTGTGCAACACGAGCTAACACTTGTTCGGCGGCTAAACGTCTCAAAAGAATAATTTTACAATAGAGTGGGAGAGCAAAATAAAAACCCACTCGTTGCCAGGGTTTCTTCTAGTGTTCACCATCTGGCAGGACGGCTGGAAGATCCTTGGGAACTACTCCAAAATTTTGCCATACAAAACTAGCTGGGTCAGACCCCAGAAAGAGCAAGTGCCACAAGGGAGGCTTTACTTAAGAACTAAAACCAGCATATTAGCACATGATACATAAAGGATAACAAAAAACATGATTAGAGAAAATATGGTGATAAACGATAAGATAACTAAAGGACTATTCCTGTAACCAAGTTACAACCCGTAAACCAAATAAGGATCGGGGTTGTAACCCTTCACCTGAACAGAACTTAGTCTTTAATCAATTATCGAATAAGTAAAGCATAACAGTAACATGCTGAAGAAATAATGTACTGGCCTTGTCTAGGTAAGACTAGACTAGACTCCATCTATCAATCATGGCCAAGCAATGAGTACGGTTTGATACTTTAACTAACTAGGGTTATCACAAGCCTAGTTACTAACAAGATGCATTAAGATGTTCCAACAGCCACAAGCCCTGCAAACTTAATCCAGGTTATCCAGTTGCAAGTTGAGAGAGTTGGATTAGGTGACTTGGGGGTGCAACACATGACAGTACAATAGAAATATGCCCTACTCGACGGCAGGCTACAAGTACTAATTAAAGCGTCCAGATAACAAGACTGCTTATAGCTGAAAAATCTCTTCATGAACTACCTGATCAATCTAGTCATTATCCTAGTCAGATTCAATATGAATCCCTGACCGTGGTAACCAAGAATTCATGTCCTAGACATGATGCAAGATGAGACATATAGCTTATACAAGCACAAATACCCATAGGTGTCAAGATAAGAGTTACTTAGCAAGTCAAGATAGTCGTCACAACAGCATATCAAGATTATCATGTTAGGTTTACTTGTCAAGAGTGCGCCACGATAGGCCACTATCATGTATTATCATGCCGAGGTTGCTTGTCAAGAGTGTGCCACGTCGGGCCACTATCATGTCATGTTACTTGTTACTTGTTACTTGGTATGAGTGCGCCTTAATAGGCCACTATCGTGTTCTATTCTTACATTATCATGAATGAGAGAAACTTACATAAAATAGCTAGTAACATATTATTGAAGCCAAGAAAAAGATCTACAACTTTCATGTTGGGAGTTGGGGGAAATTCTGGCAACAAAACAGCCAAATAGGGCATAAAACAGCCAAAATAGCCAAAATAGGACTATGCGGTCGGACACTATACATCTATACCAACTGGCACTATGTGGCAAGGCACTATGCATCCATGTGGACTGGCACTATACGGCCAGGCACTATGCATCCATGCGGATTAGCACTATGCGGCCAGGTACTATGCATCTATACGGAACTGACACTATACGGCCATGTACTATGCATCTATGCGGACTGGCACTATGCGGCCAGGAACTATGCATCTATACAGACTGGAACTATACGGCCAGGCACTATACAGCTATGCGGACTGGCACTATATGGTCAGACACTATACATCTATGCGGACTGGCACTATGCGGCCAGGTACTATGCATTCATGCGGACTGGCACTATGCGACCAGACACTATACAGCTATACGGACTGGCACTATACAGTTATGCGACCAGTACTATGCAGCTATGCGGACAGCACTATAGCGGCTATGCGGACCAACAGTATGCGGCCAATATTATTCATCGTCCCAGCCAGAACCAGGACAGATGAACATAGAAGATGTCCAAATCTCATTTGGCCATAACTTCCTCAAAATGAGTCAAAATCTAACTTTTTAAAGGTCTATTTTGGATAAAATTGAATTTTCTATAACATAGAACAATCAAATCATAAAAATAATAAAGTTTGGTAGATCAAAACCTAAAAAAACTGAAAAGGCTACAAACTTAGATCTATAAAAATCTATCCGTCCAAACCGAAAACTCCAAGATCTAAAGATGCTTAGAATCATGTAGAGAAGAAGATAGAACAATAAAATGGAAGATCCATTATGAATCAAGTTGCACTTGCCTAAGCTCTCTAGGTTGGTGGGAGAGTAATGGAGGAAGAAGAAGAAGTAATGAATGAAGAGAGAGAAATAAGGGATGGTTGGCCTTTAAAGGGGGAGGGTTTTCTCATAATGAACCAGGCCCAATCAAATCAAGCCAAACCAAAATAAACCAAGACTAGTCATGACCAACCAAGACTAGGCTAGCAAGTCAAGTCCAACTATGGATCACCTGACAAACGTCAGAGATCTCATATACGCATACAGAAATACGTATAACGGGAAACATGAGTGACAACTCTACCCACCTTAAAAGAATTCTGTCCTCGAAATATATCAAGAGGCTAGAGATGTCGGGGTGGGCTATATTAATCATAAGCAAGCTACGACTAGCAGTCAATCAAGCAATCATTCATAGCAAGCAAGGAATTAAAAGCATAAGGCATAAGGAAGACATCATACCTTATGAGTCAAACAGGTGTGGATATCGTGAGCTAGATATCATCCTCACGCTCCCACGTTGACTCACCTAAAGCGTGGTGACCCCAAGCAATATGGACTAAGCTAATAGTCTTGTTCTTGAGTACTTTCTCTCTTCGGTCCAATATAGATACGGGCCTTTCCTCATACGAAATGTTGGTACCAACAACTAATTCGAATGATCAAGGATATGGCTCAGATTCGGGATATACCATCGCAATTGGGATACATGGAACACGTCATGTACCTCACGTAACGACGATAGAAGAGCGAGACGATAGGACACATCACCTACTCGCTCGAGAATGTCAAACGACTCTATATACCTAGGACTAAGCTTTTCCCGTACACCGAATCAAATGACGTTACGAGTAGGACGAGATCCTAAGAACACATGGTCGTCGACTGAAAACTCAAGGGGACTTCGATAAGAATCGGCCCAATGGCGCTGACGATCTTGGATAACTCGAAGATGATCTCTGACTTGTCTGACCACCTCGATTGTCTGAGTAGCCATCTCTGGACCAAGCATCTGCCTCTTACCTATATCATCCCAGGCTAATGGGGATCTGCACTTCCTGCCATACAGTGCTTCAAAGGGTGTCATCTGGATACTGGCCTGGAAACCGTTGTTATAGGAGAACTCTACTAGATGCAGGTGATCTTCCCATGAACCACCAAAGTCCAGCGTACAAGATCGTAACATATCTTCAAGAATCTGAATCGTGCATTCTAACTGACCATCTGTCTACGGATGATATGCCGAACTGAACTTGAGATGAGTCTCCAAACTCTCTTGAAGACTTTGTAAAAAGTGCGATGTAAATCTTGAATCTCTGTCTGATATGATACTAACTGGCACTCCATGCAATCTGACAATCTGCTTGAGGTACATCTCTGCTCGCTGATCCGTCGACTGACCAATTCTGAAGGAGAGAAAATGAGCTACCTTCGTGAGATGATCAACTATATCCCAGATAGCATCTCTCCCAGCTGGGGATTTAGGTAACCCAGTTACAAAATCCATGGTAATATGCTTCCTATTTCCATTCTGGGATCGGTAAAGGTTGAAGAAGTCCAGCTGCTCTCTGATGTTCAGCCTTAACTTGTTGGCAAACTAAATATCATGAGACAAACCGGGCTATCTTCCTGTAACGCCCCAGTCCCAAAATACGTAGGACTAGGAACGTAGACATGCCAGCTGTATACATACGAAGTACACTCCAATATATGAAAATCTCGTATGAATACATAAGCTGTAAAATACAGTACAACCATAACTAATCTCATCCATACAAATAATGGAAAATAAAGATATCATAATACCAACTATGAAAAGTCTTTATACAATATGTTGGACGGAGACAAATTCACTACCAACAAGCAAGGAAAGAAATACATGAAGAATAAATAAATTTGGCGAGCGAAGCGAAGACAATCCAAGCGCAATCATCCTCGAAGATATAGCGATGATCACGGCTAGAGCTAGAACACATGCGAAAGACAAGAGCACACACCTTGCGAGATAACCAGGTCCTCAGAGGGACGTAACAAGACACATAATATCATGCCACAAACTGAATAAATAAAGTTCAACAGAAAAGTATATATGACTACACAAATAAAGGTCCTTAACCATTCTAGGTGAAAATGCATTTTGAAGACAACGTTCCACAAAAGGGCTCTCGAGACTAGAAATACGGCGCAGTTAGCGTTTCAACCAAGGCACTAGTGGCGTCTAGAGAAAAGTAAATGCATGGCCCATTAGCACTAGAGTGAGAGCTAAGGGGCATCTAGAGAAAAATAAATGCATGGCCACTAGCTCTTGGGTGAGTCACTAACGGCAGCTAGAGGAAAGTAAATGCACGGCACATTTGTGTTTCAACCGAGGCACTAGTGACATCTAGAGAAAAGTAAATAAGTGCACGGCACACTAGCTCTCGGCTGAGTCACAAATGGCAGCTAGAGAAAAGTAAATGTGTGAAAGCTCCTGCGCATAATAACTGTCTTCACCCACCCCATGCACTACTCGTGCTGAATCCACACCACGATATTCCTAATAACCGCTAAGTCTTCTAGCCAATTATATTAGCAGTTATACCCTAATGCTCGTCCTGTACGCACCGATGTACGTTCGGTACGCAAGTCCGAATCTATATAAGACATGTGACATCGTGCTACACAAGTGTCGGACCCATGAATGCGGCACAAACAAAGGTGGTCCCTTAACTCTAGGCTAAATACATAAAGAAAACTAAAATATAATAATTTGCAACTACATAGGATTTTGAAAGAACAACTTATAAGAAATAAAACGTGCATGATATTGAGCAAGAAATTAAACAGTAAAGGCAAGGTGTCTTGCCTGGTAGGGCGCCTGGTGTGCTGCATGATCAAGATGGACACAAATTACGACTTCAGTGCCATAACTATGCAAGGGAGCCTCTGTTGACGACACGGAGTATTCCATCGGGTCCAGGGTGGTCAAATTAGTTAGGGATGATATAAAGAAGTCTAGAATTGGCGCAAAAGGATAGGGAAAAAAAATTGGATAGTCACGATCAAGAATTAATTTTCAAAGGCAATAGTATAAATAAAATTATTATAACTATTATTTAGAAAATATTATAAAATAACTTTTAGATAGGTACTTGAAAATATAGAAATCATATTTTTTGGTCAAACTATAATTTATAAAATATGACAATAATAATTTTAGGTCAGGAGTCATATATAAATTACCATAAAATAATACAACAATATTTTTAACTTTGAAATTCAGTTTGTAATTATATATATGGTCAAGCACAAGACTATCTTTGTTACATTATAAATTTGGAGAAATAAAAATATAAAATTCTCAAATTAAGTAATAATTTAAATAACAATAATCCTGAAAATAATAATAACAATAATACCACAATAATACTAGTATACTTATTATTTATGTATTATACATACAGATATTATAAAGAAATATAAAATAAAATAATAATAATAATAACAGTAAAACGTGAACCATTCCTTATCTATTATTTATGTATTATACATACAGATATTATAAAGAAATATAAAATAAAATAATAATAATAATAACAGTAAAACGCGGTCTGCTGCTCCTTAAACGAATGAAAGAGAAAAAAATGGAACAGAAGGGAAAGGGAAAGTTTGGAGGGAAGAGGGGAGCGGAGTTATGGAAATTCCGGCGATGCGGGCGGCGGATGGTGGGGCGCTGCGCCGGAGGAGGGAAGTGGCACGGGCGAGCGGAGAGAAGGAGTGGTCGGGCGCATTCGCCTCCGGCGCGGCGGCGACGGCGGTGCTCGCTCCGGAAGAGGCGGCGGAGGAAGCGGAGTTGATGGGAGCGGTGGTCGCGGCTAAGGAGGGCGAAGAGGGGGAAGTCGGGGGAAACACGGCGGATCGGGGCGGAGATTGTGGGAGAGGCGGCGGAACTAGGTGCGATGACTAGTCGTGGGCCAGGTGGAGGCGGTGCTCAGGGTTTGGCGACGGAAACGCCGGGTTTGGCTGGTGGCGGGGAGAAGGGGAGCCGGGAGGCGGTTCGCCGCGAGCGGCGGACGCGGGGTCCTGGTGGGGCTTGGAGTACGGGCTGTCGGGAGAGGGTCGGAGGTCGGTTGGCGAAGGGGGAAGGCGGTGCTGGTCCTTAGTGCGGCGGAAACCCACGACGGTACAGCTCGAACCGACGGCGGCAGCGGCGGGCAGAGCACCTGCCAGCAGAGGGAGGCGCCGCTCCAGATTTGGACGAGGGGACCCGACGCCCGTACGGTGCTTTGCCGAGGCGGCGCGAAAGGGACGCATATCGTCGGGGTGATCCACGGGCAAGGTCGGGCAGGGCGTGATGCTCGACGCAGTCGACGCCGAGCGGTGGAGAAGCGCTCGTCCGCGACGACACACAGCCGGAGGCGAGGTAAGGGTTGTGCTTCTCTCTATCTTTGTGAGTTTTGGGTGACGGGGTCGGTAGCCGTGGGCCGGAAGCGAGCCGGTCCGGTGTCGATGATGCTCGAAATGAGGCTTCGGCCGTCGACACGGTGGCGGAGGGCATAGTGGAGGCTGGTGCTGTATGTGGTGGTGTGGGCGGTGTTGAAGGTCGTGGTTATGTGTAGGTGTGCTGGTGGGGACGGGCTGCCCGTGGCAGTGGCCACGGTGGTGGTGTTTGTTTGTCTGTTCTATGGTGGTGGTGGTGTTGTCGTGGCCAGGGGGAAGGAGTCGGGGGCTGTTGTAATGGCAAGGTCGTCGGTATTGGTCAGAGGATGGGGTCACAAGGCTGGACGTGTCGGTACACGGGGAGATCGAATCGGGTCAGGTGTCGGAGGAGGCTTGGCCAAGGAGGTGATCGAGGGAAGCACGACGTAGCCATGGTGGATTGGGGATTTAGGGTATTAGGTTAGAGGTTTGGGACGTGTCTAGATTGGGGAATTATGTCTGTGTCGGGGTTGTCGACACCGTGGGGAAAGAATTTGTAAATGTAAATAATGGAATAAGATTATGGATGGGGAACACGGACACGATGCACAGATTTTGGGTTATAAAATTTGTGGAGGAATAATGTATTGGAGGAGTACCTACCTATTTATAGGATGTGGAGAACTCCCAATTGGATAATGATTAGGGTTATTTAAAACCCAAGTAGATAATTCGTAATTTAATTTAAAATCAAATCTCAATCTAAATACAATCCAATTTAAATCAAATTAAATTTTTGTTTAAAATCGAATAGGAATAATCAAATTTCAAATATTTAACTATTTAAATAAATCCAAAAATTTAAATCAAGATTTAAATGGCCACAATAACTTCCAAATATATTTTTCAAAATACCAATAATAAAAATTTCGAAAATCATAAATATTTTTAAATACCTTTTTTAAATGATAAAAATATTTATATTAATAAATCTAGAAAATTACATTTTTATTTAAAATAATCTAGCAAAATATTTATGAAATATATGTATGCACGAATAATATTATTTATTCTAATTGAAAGGCTTTTCATAAATAAAAATTATAAATTTAGAAAATTTTGATAGCTAAATTAAATATTACATACATTATTTTGAAACTATAAAAATAAGAAAAATATTTTTCTAAAAATATGTACGCTCGTACATATTTCGCACTCGTCGAGCAATTACGAAAAATAAAACATCGTGCGCGACGTACAATACGACTATGCGACGTACAATACAAAATTTTAATTCGGTATCAAATTTAATAAAAAAAATATCGTAGAAATTTAGGGATTTTACATCCTACCCAACTTAAAAGAATTTCGTCCTCGAAATTAAGAATTAGGAGGGGGTAAGAAGGCACAATGGTAGATAGAAGGGTTTAAAGAAGTTTATATGGTCATAGTCTAGGTTGAGGATATGATTAAGAGACGATTGTAATCACTTCTTAAATTCAAGTGATTAGAAAGTCAAGATTGTAAATTTAGGGTCGAGGGAAAGGTCGAGTAGTTTAGGATGAAGATATAGCAACATCGAGCGAGAATGGTCATAGCCGATAGGAAGGCTAGAAGAAGTTCTTAGTATAACGCCTTCGTCTTTCTAAAATGAGTGAAGGCGAAAGCAATATAGAGTTCGAAAGAGGCGTTTATCGAATACGAATACGTGATTCAAGGACGATCGAAAAAAAATTCAAAAGAAGTTGCCAAGGCAGTCGCGGATGGGACTCTAGAGGACAAGTTTAGCTATGTTCCCATCCACGTAGAACGATAAATAAAGCGAACCAAAGTGCACTTGGTTGATCAGAGCATTATGCACCGGTTCTGATTAGGCAATATGTTAGTGGGAGCTCTTCTATTAACATACGTCTTGAACAAGCTCGATAAAAGATAAGCTTACAAAAACTAGGCTACATTAGCATCATTAGTTTAGATAGTAAAATATAGGCACGATAATAGATGAATAAAAACAAATATGAATAGTCTAAGAGTCATAAGGATCTAAGTCTTTGTTTATTCCTATACAATCATTCTACGATTTTATAGACCAAGGCTTAGTTGACCAAATGGGTTAAATTCTTCTAGTTTCTATGGTCTAGATAATACTATTTGCATTTCCTTAATGGTCAAGGGTGTGTCAAGTCGTGGGGTATTCTACCCAACTTAAAAGAATTAAGCTAAGGGTGTTTTGGGACATCCAACTAGTAGGGATCAATCTCTAGCAAGCACGAAGGGAAGATAGGAATAGGGATGGAAGGAAGCAAGATGCAATTGATGAGTCAAATGGTAGATAAAATCAAGGAAAGAGGTCAAGTATGTGGATGAGATCCTAGACTTCTAATCCTATACGCAGGCTTGCTTGGTACGGTAAAGTAACCAAACAATTTACCTTGACCTACATGGGCCACCACAAAAACATATAACGTCCCAGTCCCAAAATACGTAGGACTAGAAACGTAGACATGCTAGCTGTATACATACGAAGTACACTCCAATATATGAAAATTTCGTATGAATACATAAGCTGTAAAATATAGTAGAACCATAACTAATCTCATCCATACAAATAAAAGAAAATAAAGATATCATAATACCAACTATGAAAAGTCTTATACAATATGTTGGACGGAGACAAATTCACTACCAACAAGCAAGGAAAGAAATACATAAAGAATGAAATAAATTTGGCGAGCGAAGCGAAGACGATCCAAGCGCAATCATCATCGAAGATATAGCGATGTTCACGGCTAGAGCTAGAACACCTGCGAAAGACAAGAGCACACACCTGGCAAGATAACCAGGTCCTCAGAGGGACGTAACATGACACATAATATCATACCATAAACTGATTAAATAAAGTTCAACAGAAAATTATATGTGACTACACAAATAAAGGTCCTTAACCATTCTAGGTGAAAATGTATTTGAAGACAACGTTCCACACAAGGGCTCTCGAGACTAGAAATATGGCGCGTTAGCGTTTCAACCAAGGCACTAGTGGCGTCTAGAGAAAAGTAAATGCACGACCCATTAGCACTCGAGTGAGAGCTAAGGGGCATCTAGAGAAAAATAAATGCATGGCCACTAGCTCTTGGGTGAGTCACTAACGGCAGCTAGAGGAAAGTAAATGCACGGCACATTTGTGTTTCAATCGAGGCACTAGTGGCATCTAGAGAAAAGTAAATAAGTGCACGGCACACTAGCTCTCGGCTGAGTCACAAATGGCAGCTAGAGAAAAGTAAATGTGTGAAAGCCCTGCGAATAACTGTCTTCACCCACCCCATGCACTACTCGTGCTGAATCCACACCAAGATATTCCTAATAACCGCTAAGTCTTCTAGCCAATTATATTAGCATTATACCCTAACGCTCTCCTGTACGCACCGATGTACGGTCGGTACGTAAGTCCGAATCTAATAGAACACGTGACATCGTGCTACAGAAGTGTCGGCCCATGAATGCGGCACAAACAAAGGTGGTCCCTTAACTCTAGGCTAAACATAAAGAAAACTAAAATATAATATTTGCAACTACATAGGATTTTGAAAGAACAACTTATAAGAAATAAAACATGCATGATATTGAGCAAGAAATTAAACAGTAAAGGCAAGGGTCTTGCCTGGTAGGGCGCCTGGTGTGCTGCATGATCAAGAGGCACAAATTACGACTTCAGTGCAACAACTATGCAAGGGAGCCTCTGTTGACGACACAGAGTATTCCATCGGGTCGAGGGCGGTCAAATTAGTTAGGGATGTATAAATAAGTCTAGAATTGGCGCAAAAGGATAGGGAAAAAATTGGATAGTCACGATCAAGAATTAATTTTCAAAGGCAATAGTATAAATAAAATTATTATAACTATTATTTAGAAAATATTATAAATAACTTTAGATAGGTACTTGAAAATATAGAAATCATGTTTTTTGGTCAAACTATAATTTATAAAATATGACAATAATATTTTTAGGTCAAGAGTCATATATAAATTACCATAAAATAAACACAATTTTTAACTTTGAAATTCAGTTTGTAAATTATATATGGTCAAGCACAAGACTATCTTTGTTACATTATAAATTTGGAGAAATAAAATATAAAATTCTCAAATTAAGTAATAATTTAAATAACAATAATCCTGAAATATAATAACAATAATACCATAATAATACTAGTGTACTTATTATTTATGTATTATACATACAGATATTATAAAGAAATAAAATAAAATAATAATAATAACAGTAAAACGTGGAACCAATCCTTACCTATTTTATGTATTACCATACAAATATTATAAAGAATATAAAATAAATAATAATAATAATAATAACAGTAAAATGCGGTCTGCTGCTCCTTAAATGAATAAAAGAGAAAAAAATGGAACAGAAGAAAAAGGGAAAGTTGGGGGAAGAGGGAGCGGAGTTATGGAAATTCCGGCGATGCGGGCGGGCGGATGGTGGGGCGCTGCGCCGGAGGAGGAAGTGGCGCGGGCGAGCGAAGAGAAGGAGTGGTCGGGCGCATGGCGCCTCCGCACGGCGACGACGGTGGTGCTCGCTCCGGAAGAGGCAGCGGAGGAAGCGGAGTTG